>JARFXV010000466.1:0-300177 GCA_031761425.1 Cosmopolites sordidus | reverse complement strand
CACACACACACACACACACACACACACACACACACCCACACGCACACGCACACGCACGCACGCACGCACGCACGCACGCACGCACCATCACACACACACACACACACACACACACACACACACACACACACACACACACACACACACACACCACACACACGCACGCACGCACTCACACGCACTCACACACACACACACACCCACACACACACACACACGCACACCCACACACACACACACACACACACACACACACACACACACCACGTGTGATACAGTGAAGTACAGTTAGAGATGTAACAATTCCTTGGCACATATACTGATTTCATTCTTTCACTATGATCTCACTTAATCTACTAGATTCATCCATTTTATGTGTCCATAAAACTTAAATCTTCTTTTTCTCATATCGGTATGTATATCTGTGTATTGGTTGATTTCTTGGTTTTCTCGAAGGCGATATGTTGTGCTATTTATTTGTTTGTAGCCTAAGATTTTTTTATGATTTTTCTTTCTTCCTTTTCAATCTCCTCGATTTCTTTCTTTCTATTCAAAATGAGCGTTTCTGCGCCATATAGACATTCTGGCTTAATAACTGTGTTGTAATGTTTCAGTTTTGTGTTTTAGATATGCATTTTTGTCGTAAATATTTTATGTAAGTCTCAATGCAATTTCCATTTTTTGACATCTACTCTTATAGGCCGCTTTTTCCAACCCGTTTTCCATGATTATTTCACCTAAATATGTGCATTGAGAGACTCGTCTGATTTTACCACATTTTGTTTTTAGAAATGGTGTTCTTAGTCTGTTGCAAGTCATGTATTGTGTCTTTTCAAAGGAAACATTTTCTTTGAAATTTTCTTTGGAGTCCTACCTTTTCTGCTGTTTCTTTTAGGATTTCAATATGTTTTTGTGCCGTTAATATATCTTGAGCTAAAATTGCTAGATCATCAGCAAACGAAGGACAATCTATTTTGATGTTGTTCTCCCCAGTTTAATGGACTGGTCAATATTCAGGGTCTATTTTTTTTCACGCCATTCCTGTATTACTTTTTCTAGAACAGAGTTAAATAAGAGAGGCGAGAGTCCATCCCCTTGTCTTACTCCAGTTTTAATTTCGAAGAGTTCTGAGATGTCACCCATGAATTTAACTTTTGACCTTGTGTTCGTTAGTGCTGCTTTAATAATTACCAGCGTTTTCAGATTTAGTCTGAAATCCACAAATTTTCTGAAATCCACAAATATACAGAGGAGATTTTTCTTGTGCAGTTTTTGATGTCATAGGATCAACTTTAGATTCAGGATCTGTTCTGGGCGAGATCTGCCCAGTCGAAAACCAGCTTGATATTCACCAATTTTAGGTTCTAACTGTCCCTGTGCTTTGTCAAGTAAACATTGAGATAGAATTTTGTAACAAACTTAGAGAAGAGATATCCCTCTGTAGTTGTTTGCATCCGTTCTATCTCCTTTCTTATGTAGTGGATGGATTAGAGCATCTTTCCAATCTTCCGGAATTCGTTCGGCTCGCCAAACTTCTTGAAGAATTTTGGATATTTTCTTGATTGTACCTGAACCACCGGATTTTAAAAGTTCAGCACTGATTCCATCTTTACCAGAAGCTTTGTTATTTTTAAGTCGCTTGATTTGCCTAATTATTTCATCTTCATTTGATGGTAATGAATCTGGGTTTGTTTGTTTAGGGTTTAGTGTTGGTGATCTGCTTAAGGGCTCAGGGCAGTTTAGTATTTGTTCAAAATATTTCGCAAGTTCTTTGGAATTGTCTTGGTTATTTAGGGCTAATTTTTCGTTTTCCTATTGGAAGCAAAAACTTTGGGGTTGATAAGTTTTAAATGTTTTGTAAACATTTCGGGTGTTATTTTTTGGAAATCTTTTTCTATTTCATTAAGTTGATTGTTTTCATATTTTCTTTTAGTTTGTCTAATTAGCTTCGATGTTTCTTTTCTTACTTCCAAAAAGATGTTATAGTTTATTTCTGTTTTTTTAGCTTAATACTGCTTGCTCGCAAACTTCGTCCCACCACGAATATTTTCTACGTTTTTGTAAAGCGGTCAACTTTAGGGCTGTTTTAATATTTTTTTTGTTTCAGTTCTTGCCAGTTCTGTGCTGGTTAAGTAATGTCTGATTGATTGTGACGTATTTATATATATTTTTTTTTAATAAAAAAATATCTGTGCTAGTTGTTTATCAAACTCTTCTGTTAGGGTTGGTTTTATTTTTGTTGGGTCGAACTTTGGGGTTAGCAGTCTCTTTTGAATAAGATTTCGAGGTTTTTAAGCTAAGTTTGATTCTAGTCAAGTAGTGATCCTTGTCTGTTAACTCGTTTCCTGATTCAATAGGATTTTTATACGGTTAGAGGGAATTTTAGAAATAGTCGTTTTAAACATTTCCCAGGATTAATTTACTTTTTCAGGATTAGATTTATTTTTTTCGTTAACTGGGAGGTGTGCATTGATTTATGTATTGTTTTCGTTAGCACACTTAAGGGATAGTGTCATAAGTCGATTATTGACCGGCTGGACATTGGTTATAGAACCAAGAATAGTCTTTGAGATAGCGAAAGCAACACTGGGGTGTGGTGTTTTTTTGAGTATTATTTTGTCTGTTTTACTTTTAAAAAATCTGTAGTTGCCGAAGTTCAAGGTGTTATCATTTGTCAACCTGGTTTCTTGCAGAGCTAAAATTTGTATTTTTTGCTGATTTATTGTTCGCCCCAATTCGTGTATTTTTCCTGGGCGAAGGAGAGAGTTGATATTTATTGTTCCAAAGAAACTTTGGTTTGGTCGGTTTCAGACGTTGGCCAGACATCCCCGACTCCCTCTGAAAGATTTTGCGGTTAAGCTCGGACGCCCCAAAATCTGAAAGTCTGCTCTGGTCTGAAAGCAACGCTGGCAGAGCATTGTTTACCTCCTGGGGTAATTTTGTAATTACTAGAATGCAATATATACGAAATTACTAGAACGAACGAAATATATATATATATATATATATATATATATATATATATATATATATATATATATATATATATATATATATATATATATATATATATATATATATATATATTATGTATTATTGGTAATCTGATATCGCACTATTTCAGCCCATTGATTTATTTAGTAGCTGAGTGGAGATTTTTATCTGCCCAGTTGCAGAAAGTTCCAAATCCCACTCGTAGCGAACGAAGCTTCATCGATTGATAAAATATTGAACACAAAATTTGGATTCCTTTGGGTTTGGTCAAAAACCGATTCACAATATTATTGTATGGGTGAAAAATCAGCCGATAAGAGTGTTTTTACCATTTGTAAATGATAAGATTGAGCAACATTTCGAGTTCTTCTTGTGGAATCCGCTTCAACAAGGTGAAAAAAAAATCTTCGGCTTCGGTGCCGATTTCTCGCTACCTACATTCTAGATAGTTTGGAAAACATTACCCAAAATATTACAAATGTTTGCCGAGCTGGAAGCGGTCTTGCTGCGTATCATTGCCCATAATTACGCCTATTACATTGGGAGTTTTTGTTATAATCATTTACAAAAATTAAACTGGAGCTTTAAACTGTTTTACGTTGAAATATTTGCACTTTGGCTACATATTTTAAGGAAACTTCTTATTTAAAAAATTAAAACCATCGTTGGTTAAATTTACGAAAGTACTTTCGCTTACACCCTATATATATATATATATATATATATATATATATATATATATATATATATATATTTATATTTATATTTTTTCTCTTATATAAATGGTGTCATAACATTTATATATGTTTACTTTATCATTTTAAGTACAATGATAAACGCTGAACTCTAGGTCAAGCAATGTACTGCTTTCATATACACAAAGGGTTTTTAAATAAAATAGTAAGCAGTTGCTTCATACAGTTATAATTAATAATGCATATAAGTGTGAGCTGTGTATATAGTATGATTTCCTTAATTATTATTAGATAAGGTTAAGGCATCGTTTCTCAATAATAATAAACATAATAAAATAAACTTAAACAAAATAATAGCCAAACTTGTTTGAAATAATAATTTAATGTGTCGGTTAATTTTGTTTTTTACTTAAAAGTTTTTCTATACGTGCATCATCATTGCAAGCACACATAAGCAACATTATTTTCCAGTGATAATAGGCGATTTCTATATATAGTTTTTAAAGCCTCCATAGACGGGAATCTCTTTTCGCATAACTAAGAAGTAGCGAAGCGAATCAATGTTTTCAAAGCTTCCGTTAACAGGCCTCCGTATTCAGCTCGTCGTGGAAGCCAAAACTAATCTATATCTTGAGTTAAAATTTCTAGTGGAGTTTTGTCGCTCGATATTTCAATAAATAGGTTGTGAATCTCAATAAGGTAATTCAGCACTCAGAGAATTAATCTTTTCGACAAATCATCGTTGCTATCTGGAAAATATTCCAGTAACTCAATTTTCAATTCGCGTTAATGCCATTTTATGCTCTCCAACACGCGATCAATAACAGAATTTTCTAAATCCATATTTTTGTTAATATAATCCGAAATTAAAGTGAATACATCAAAATGGCGTTTTTCAAGGCATATAATCCAAATACGGAAGTTTTTGATGAGGGCATTGACTTTGTCTTGACTTTGTCTGATTAATACCTCTCGATATTGTGTAATTTGAAAGTGGTATAGTTTTCAACTTTTTTGCTTCTTCCGGACTTATCATCACTTTGACCATATCAGTGGCATTCGGTACAATGAGCTTTTGCGCAATCGTGTGAGGCTTAAACTTCCTTTCCACTCTTAATGCTACTAAAGAGGATGCTGGAAGTGCTGCGGTTTCGCTACGGCTAGATTTATTGATAGCGATTTGTTGGTTTTTTAAGACGAGTGATATACACTCGAAGAATTCTAATTTTTCATTGTACAATCTGGACTTTTTTAAACTGTTTCACCAGATGTAGACGGTACATTTCGTTTCGTCACAAACACCCGTCTTTATAAAACGAACCATTAGAATTTATCGAGCGTAAATTATTCGTCTTGAAAAATCATCAACACCTGAACACCGAATTATTTTTTTAAAGTTCTCTACGCACGTTTCGCTAACCATCATCAGAAAATGATTTAATCTAATACTAAAACTAAAATATGTTCTATTTATATGAGAACCCTAATTGCTAACCTACTACCTACCTAATGAAGGATGTAAAATAAAGATACGAGAAAAAAGAAAAAAGAAAAAAAAAGAAAAAAGGGAACAAAAGAAAAAAGAAGAAGTTTTGACCCTTGAAGTCTACTGACCCTTACATTAATATTTGAAAAAGTTTACTGAATGGAATAGGTTTTCTTGCATTTTTCTATTCGAATGCTTTCATATGCATCCAAAGCTCGCCAAAACCTGTTATTAAGTTGAAAACAATTTTGCTTCATACATAATCTTGTTAAGGAGATCATACTCAGGAACAATCTTGTTATTAAAACCATTTAACTCAAGTAACTCCCTTTGGTATATCAAGGCATCTGTGGAATCGAATGATGATACGTTAAAGGAAACTAAGACCTCACCTTCCTGTAGATGTGTGTTTTCGACTTTTTCTTTCAATTTTGTTGAGTTTACCACAGAACAGGAAGGTAGATTTTCAAATGTCTTTGTTAACCATTTTGCCTAGTTGTGTGTTGGAGAATCAATGGTTGATACAATTGGTCTCATTGATTTTCCTGGTTTGTGAATTTTTGAATTTTTAGTAGAACGTACTATCTTGGCACTTTTGGATTAGAAATATGAAGTGTGTTTTCCAGAGAAGGAGAAATAAAGCTGTTACAAGATTTCAATGTATCTCTGACTTCGTTGACCATTTTTGACAATGGTTTCCTGGGTAATCGTTTATATGGACCATCTTGAATTAATTTTTTATCACGTCCAAAGTAACCAGATTTGTACATCATTTTTACATTAGTACAACCTTATTTCCCTTATTACCTTTTAAATAAAAGCAATCCTTCTCCCGCAGACGCTTGACAATCTTAGAAATGTTTGGCGTATTTTGAGTTTTATTTGAAATATTTTTTGCAATTTTGCCTTTACATGACTCTCTGACGAAAGCTTTGGAAGACTTCGGTAAGTGTTTAATACCAGTTTCAATACCGTCTACCATATCCTCCAAAGCCCTACGGGACCCTAGCAAAGCAAAATTGAGGCGTTTATTTAAGAGATATAATTCTGGATTGTCGAACGTCTGTGTTTTTCTACTATGTTAATACTCCTTTTTGGAATGTTCTTTCAGCTTCTCAATTTTGAGTTTTTTCAAATTTTTTATTTAAAGATCTTTAGACAATTTACTATTTACTGGTGCGAACAGTAAATCGTTGGTGAATATAAATGTCTCTAGCACGCCTCATTAAAAACAATAAAAGTCAAACAAATTAACTGTATATGTTGGACAAACAGGATGATCTTTCTCTACTGTACTCAACGAACATAAAAGACACACTAAGTTACACTAAACAACAAAATAATTATCATTATGCTAACCACTAACCAAAGCATACTTTTTATGACAATTTTAAAATGTTACTTAATGAGAATGAATCAAAATAATTAAATCTTTTAGAGAGCCTAGAAATTAAGAAGAAAAAAAATGGATATTTTGCTGAATGACCAGATAGACTTGAATCGTTCACCGTTATTAAACTTACATTGCCCTCCTAAACATTGACAAAAAATGGATTTTCCCACTATCATATTTTATGGTATTATTAGGTCGATGAACACTTTAGGTTGTAATTAGTTTTCTTACTGTTGGTTTAGCATAGTTTGTATTTGAAAAAAGCACTGCGTTCGAAACAATTGTTATACATATAATTTTGAATATAGTGGAAAATTTTAGATATTAATCTTTGCTTAAAATGAATTTCCATCAAGTATCGGATACCTAAGTTAATCAGTCATATATACATCGTAATAGATACGTTTAAGAAAATACTGGGATGGAGCATAGAGGAATCGAGACCGAAGGGAAGATTAATGAAGAGGTGGGGTGACGTAATGGAGAACAAGGACAAGAAGAGGAAACGGAAAAAGAGGGTGAAGAATGGACAAGAATAACGGAAGAGGCAAAAACTCATTAAAACAAAAGAAGAAATGTCTTTGTAGCTATATTATAGGGGTTATGTAAATCCGGATGTCCACAGCTCTATGGAAAAACAATTTGAAATACTTATAGATATGAGAGTTGGTATAGAAATAGAGGGATAGACACTTGGAATATAAATATCTTATTATAGGGATTCTGAAATTAATGTGATGAGTTTACAAAACATGGATATTTAAAAGATTAAACTTAACCGAACAATAATAATGGAATTGGTCAGTGATGTAAACAGTAGAAATCTAACTAGAAATTTAAAAAGGATATTAAAAACAGCAGAGATGAAAATATTATCTAGAATAGCTAATATAACATAATAATAATTAAATAATAGCTCCTTAACAAGATTATGTATAAAGCAAAATTGTTTTCAACTTAATAACATGTTTTACGCCTAACAAGAAGGAACAGCAATGGGCAATCCTCCAATCCTATCACTGTTCTTCGCCAACTTATTTATGAGTAAACTTGAAACCGAGGCGAAAAATGACTTCAGTTACTTTCCCAAAGTATGGTTAAGATATGTGGATGATATTTTTTTAATTTTTGATTCAAAAAATGAAAACTTAGATGTTTTTATATAGAACTTAAATAGTAAATCCCAAAACATAGTATTCACGCATGAACTCGAAAGCAATGGTAGTTTACCATTTCTGGATGTTTTAGTCAGTAGAAACAATAAAAATAAATTATATTTTAATATTTTTAGAAAAAACACCAATACCTCGGTATACATTCTTAACGATTCGAATCAAAGCTTTAAAAATAAGATGGCTAGTTTAAATTTTAGGGTAAATAGATTAATCAATTTTCTTTTAAACAAAGATAATTATAACAGAGAATTAAAATTAATTAGGGAGGTATCCGAATTGAACGGTTATGATAAGAACATTGCAGATAAATTAATTAGAAAACATAAGTTCAGAAAATTATTGAAATAATCTTAGATTTTCAAATGGATCAGAACAAAAATAAATTCATGGTAATACCGTTTGATGCCCAATTAACACGAGGGCTAGACAATATTTTTAAAAAAGTGGACATTAAAGTTGTGTACAAACCATATAATAAATTAAGAGAAATCTTGGGTAATCCAAAGGATAAAGTAGATCAACATGAAAAGTCGGAGATTTTTGAAATTAGCTGTCAAGATTGTGATCGAAAGTATATTGGGCAAACAAAAAGATCCATATTAACGAGATATAAAGAATAGATTGCCCACATTAGATAAGGGAGAAACAAAAAATCTTGTGTAGCCTAGCATGCAATCGAACATGACCACAGTATAGACATTAGTAATTTAAGACTGGTTAAAAGTGTAAATAATAAGCGAGCTTTGGATGCATATGAAAGCATTCAAATAGAAACATGCAAGAAAACCTGTTCCGTTCAGTCAACTTTTTCAATTATTAATGGAATCAATAAGGGTCAGTAAACTTCAAGGGTCAAAACTTCTTTCTTTTTTTTTGTTCTCGTTTTTCTCTTGTTTTCTTTTTTCTTGTATCCTACAATTAGGGTTCAATTAGGGCTAAGTCAATTAGGGTTCTCAGGTCTTAGGGTTCTTAGGTCAATTAGGGTTCTCATATAAATAGAACATATTTTAGTTTTAGTATTAGATTAAATCATTTTCTGATGATGGTTAGCGAAACGTGCGTAGAGAACTTTAAAAATATAACTCGGTGTTCAGGTGTTGATGATTTTTCAAGACGAATAATTTACGCTCGATAAATTCTAATGGTTCGTTTTGTAAAGACGGGTGTTTGTGACGAAACGAAATGTACCGTCTACATCTGGTGAAACAGTAAAAAAAGACCAGATTGTATAATGAAAAATTAGAATTCTTCGAGTGTATATCACTCGTCTTAAAAAACCAACAAATTGCTATCAATAAATATCCGTAGCGATACCGCAACACTTCTAGCATTCCCTTTAGTAGCATTAAGAATAGAAAGGGAGTCTAAGCCTCACACGATTGCCGAAAAGCGCATTGTACCGGATGCCATTGAGATGGTCAATGTGATGATAAGTCCGGAAGAAGCAAAACAGTTGAAAACTATACCACTTTCAAATTACACAATATCGAGACGTATTAATCAAATAGCCAATAATGTTATCGATCAAATAATTGAAAAGATTAAATTATGTAAATTTTTTGCTATTCAGTTCGACGAGTTAACAGACGTGTTGAACTTGGCGCAATGTTTTGGTTTTGTCCGATTCGAATGTGAGGTGTCAACTAAAGAAAATATGCTATTTTGCAAATCAATCCCTGGTCATGCAATTGGCGAAGGTCTGTATAAAGTTTTTATTGATAAAACACAAAACAAAAACTTGGACTTCAGTAAATGCTTTGCGGTGCAACAGAGAAGAAGTGGTGGGACAATAAAGTTTATAGACATTATATCACATATGGAATGGACGCACTGCTTTCTTCACAAAAATGCGCTCGTTACAAAAAATATGCGATATAAGTTACAACATGTTCTATAAGTAGTCGTAAAAATTGTCAATTTTAATAAAAGTCGACCATTGCAAACTCACTGTTTTTCCATAATGAAGTCAGATTGTTGTCAGGTCGAGGAAAAGTTCTAATGGGGCTTTTTCAAATGCGAGATGAATTAAAAATCTTTGTTACAGATAAAGAGAGCTAATTTTCATAGTTTTGTCAATATAGAGAAACTTTAATACTGTTGGCTTTCTTAATATATGAGTGATATGCTTTCACATTTAAATGATTTGAATACGTGTTTACATGGCCTAACGAAAACATTTTACTAATGACAAAGTCAATGTTTTCATCAAATAATACGGTAACTGGATTATGCGTTTTGAAAATAATAATAATATATTATTATATAATTAATATATTATAAATACATATATTAATGGTTAATATGTAATTGATTGGAAGTAGTGTTGTCCATTAAATAAATTATATTTTATTAAATAGTATAAAATTAGTTGAAACCTGAATTATTAAAGCTAAAACTTACAGTATATTGAAATTCCCATAATAATGAATACAAGTTCACTAGCTACACTTTAGATTAAACAAAATATTTAGAATTTCAATTTTTTTATGTCCTCGAAGGTAAGCACATTTTTCAATAATGTAATATTTGCTGAATACGGATTTTAGTTTCTCTCGATCGAAGAGTTACACAACTGAGTATCTGAGGGAATATTCTATAATTTTATAGCCTGACTGGGGTTGGATGGTCTATTTTTGTATCGAATAAGGTTAACACTTGATTTCAATAACATGTCTTTTGGGAAATAATACGTTTTGGCAGTTATGTCGGCAAATATTTTGCAAAATAAAGTAGAAAATGAAAACTTTACGATATACAAAATAATTGTTTTCTTTGCTATGAATTGCCTTTTGTAGGATTTTTTTGTTTGGAATATTTTGAAATTTAAATTAAATATTGAGGATCGTTTAGAGTGGAAACTGGAGCTATATTATTTGTTTCGTATAATATGTTTACTTATTTTATGTTTCCTTGTATTTTACGTTTTAGTAGTCCTCAAATATTTCTCTTTGAGAATATAAAAGGTATAAGAAAATAATAGTATCTTTAAGCAGATGAACTAGCAGATAATTGAAAATTCATTCAATTCTCTATATTATAACCTAATCAATTAAGAAACATATTTTTTTACAGCATTCTATATACATTTATACCTAGAAAGTAAAATTTGTCTGACTTTAGAAATATCGCTATAATTTTTAAACAGAATATCGAAAAGTCGATACTCCCAGATTTGTTTAATATCGAGAACAAGGTAAAACATAGCAGTCTAAGTTGAGTAATTTTGGATGCTATATTGAATCTTCTATACGTAATGATTGGTTTAACTTCATTAACTCTATAAGGTATAAGGTTCTATTACTGAGCCTAATGTGAACATTTCCTAATATGTAGGCAAAATCTTTGGAACCCCACCACAAGTAGAAGATGCTATTTTTTCCGATGCAATTTCGTTTTTGAAGTAGCTTTCACCAGTGTATAGCTGTGTACAGCAGTGTCGCAAGTTAGTGTCTTTGGCATTTTCATTGATAGATATATGTGTGCGTAAACTGACATCGGACATTTTATGACACAACTAAAATTTTGATTTGAAAAAGATAACCTTAAGGTGTGCCTAAAGTGCGGGATAAATCATGAAGCAATTGAGTCCTTACGGAAATCGGGTATAAGCGAACGTATCCCGTCAAAATGTTGTAACTCTTCTGGAAACCACGCGACCAATTACAAAAAGTGTCCAAAATGAAGGGAATATGTGGCTCGAAAATAATATAGACCCCAGAAGTATCATCACCAGAACCAGGTCACGAAATGATTAGTAGCCAATTAACAAACCACTTCAAATATCTAATCATTGTAATAAATGAGATCAGTGAAAGCATAGATATCGAATTATGAACACGGTAGTGGAGGGGAGACTGTTGAAATCTACAACCAGCACGCTAGAGCAAATCACTATGCAAATTTTCATGCATAACTGGTACCTAGAATGGGCCTGGGATGGCCACAGACGGTTCCGTGCAGTTTGACCGTTGCGGACGTTCATCACAGGATGGCATGAGCTACATTTTATTATAGTCTATCTGATATGGCCGATATATATGGTCGTACCTTTTGTCATTCCTTCAACTGCTTTCATCTGTTCAGCTGGAGCCCGACCTATGACGGCCAAAAAGTGGTCTTAGAAGACACTTGGTAACGTTTCGGAGGTGACTAAATTAATGTGCAATTGTAGCGTGGCACCCGAATTAATTTTCCGTTTATTTAATATTTTTGATATTCTCCACGAGCCCACTGTCTTTTCTTCATAAGTTCTTTAATTTTTTAAACCATTATTTATATTATAAACCATTATGTTATGGCATTTAAATTGTTTTCGTAAAATATTTCGTAAAGTGATTAGATTAGTTTTAATTTATCTGCCTTTTTTTATGTTTAAAAAAATATTTATTTTTAATGCCAGTACATGTCTGTTAAGTATGAGCTGTGGAGCGTCGAAAAGAATATACCAGGCGCCAAGTATTTTAATATTTTTTCAGTTTCAATTTATGCTGCGTAAAAGCAATAGGAAAACTTTAATGAAGGAAATAGAGACTACTTGAACCTTATGCCTTTCACATAGTGCTCGCGTAGCCATGAAGTATTTCACTATTTAACCCAGATATGCCTGAAAACACTTTTTTAAAACAAGGGTTTTTACAATTTTTGTATTAGTTTTAAAGATATATAACATAAAACATATATTACACATGCACCGGAGCCCTATGAGACCTGGAAGGACCAGGCCTATATATAGGATGTTAGGAAAATAACTTACTGTACTTATATAATTAATAATAATTTTACATGAAATGATTGTGTGGTATGCAACAAAGCATTTGACATGAACATCAACATCATACTTATGAAACCTGGTATTAGTTTTTGAGCGACAGTAGCGACACTTTGTTTATCCTGTGGTCAATTCTATCGAAATCATATATCCATATTTTCATTTTAACTGGGTCTCCGCTTAGAACTGCTACATGGCTTTTTATTCTGCTGAAGAACTGTTATAGCTACACTCCTAAAATATAAATGGTCCATTGTACCTTTAATTATATTTATGTATTTGCCAAGGGTTTTGCACGGCCAGATCAATACACGGAGTAATTAAGGCAAAGTATAATTTCTTCCCTCTAATGGAAGTATTATTATTACTTCCTATAGGACTATTAGTATAATAAGGCCGTTATCAAAAAGTTCTGAAACAATTCAACAAGATTGGCTGTCACTTCAGAGACATTGGATTGCCATTCATCATCGGAACCAATAATTTCTATTTTTTTTTACCCGTTTGAAGTCAGTTTTCTTGCGTTTAAGAACTTGCCTACTTTTCTTACATAAGCATTTCGCCAATTTGAAAAGTGGCATCGTATACTCTTCATCATCAGACTTAGAATTAGCTGAATAATTAGCTATATAATTGAAATGTGTTTCAACAGGTGCTCTTGATTGATACCCATGAGTCCTCATGGGTAATATCGCCACATGAATTTTTGGGCGGAACCATATAAATATCCATTTCAGCCTCAGGGAAATCATCATCGTAAGCCATAGTTAAGGCTTCATGTATTAACAGAAAAAAATAACTTTAAGATTCAATTTTCAAAAAAAAAAGAATCACCATGTTTTACACGCCTAGCGTCATATATATAGAACGGCTTCATATTTATTTTTATAAGTAACCCCGAATCACAAAGAAACATTACCTAATATCACAAGTGATTAGTATTAACTTTCTACACTCCAAAACACTTTTAATAACATCTGCGAAACAACATTTATTTAAACATTATTTATTTAAACAACAAAATTCACGCTACAGTGGTCCATTTTTCGTCACGCAAACAATTAAACTTTAACAACAAAATGGTGCACTATATAAAGCTGCGTTTACTACCGACGTACGGGTTTCCTCATGGTTGAATTTTATGTTGTGGCGCCATCTCTGCATTCGTCCTCGTTCCAATTGAGATTATTTTCTAAAATAATCCCGAAACTGCACTTGTGATAGATGGAATAAGGTTTCAGTAGTCGAAAGTTACCCACAAAACCGTTATCTTCTCTTTCTTGGTGTTTCCGGTGCTCTGGGGGACTTGTAGTTTTAAGATATCTACTTATATGTCTCATTTGCCGAGGGCACTAAAGGTGTTTTGGCTATATCTTATCGTACTTATCTATGGTAGTTGAAACTGGCGCCACCTATGTATACTTGGAAATTTTTGGTGAGCTGTTTAAACACTCCTACATGTTACCTACATGTAAGACGATAGGCATATCTGGGTTAACGGAAATATAAATCGAACATTCTGAAAATACATTTGTTTCCTCGCACTGGCAATTATGTTATAAAACACGTATATAACAAGATAAATAGATTACGTTGCTTTCTTAAGTTGATTGCCCATAATATTCTTAGACCTTGTATCAAATAATCAAACTGTCGGCTGGAAATTATGTTGAATGAAACTTGGATAAATAAATGGAGCTGCATCGAAAATATCCGGCTTTGGTTAACAGAAAGTAGATCTTGTAGTAAGTTAACATCAACCACATGCTGACACATAATTAGAGGAAAAAATCGTAGAGATCAATTTGAATAAGATTCAGAATACACACTTAACATTATATTATTCAACATTTACCTGTCTCATTCGTAACACTTCTTACATGGGTGGAGCTTCAATAACATATTCGAAGTCAAAATGGGGTATCGTCACTTCTAACATAATCGAAGTCAAAATACGGTACCGTCACTTCTAAGGATTGGTCTATAGCAATTCTTATCGCGCCTTCGCACGAAATCGAAAAACTTCGACAGTTTTTATTTAGATGAATATCATAGTTCAGATCTTATTAAATCGTGGTCTAGTTTCAATATCGTCGATAATAAGTTCTATTTTATTATTATACATTCTGTCAAAAAAAAGTACCGGGATAGGTCAAAAAAATACCGGTCAAAAGAGTACCGGGTCAATAAAACACAAAATGTTTGTTATTTATTCAAATTTATTGTATCACCTTCAAAGTAGGCCCTTTCCGAAATAATACACTCATGCGAACGATTAATCCAATCGTCTTCTATCGACTGAAAACGGGGGCCAGAAAACGAAATGATAATTTGAGTTTTGGAAGGAGAAGGAAGTCGATCGGAGCCATATCAGATGAATACGGTGGTTGTTCGATGGTATTATTTGAGTTTTTGGCCAGACATTCGTTCACAATGATAGCCTTGTGAAATGGTGCGTTGTCGTGATGCAAAATCCAAGGATTTTCTTTCCACGAATTTGGCCTTTTTCGACGAATTTGCTCTTTCAAACACCACGTAACGCTCAGATAATATTCTTTACTTACCGTCTGACCTTCTGCAAGAATTCCGAGTGCACAACACCACGATAATCTAAGAAATCAGTCAATATCAACTTAACTTTTGATCGACTTTGACTTGGTTTTTTCGGTTTCGGCTCAGTTGGAAGGCGCCATTCCGAAGCTTGTTGACTGGTTTATATATCAAACTCGTATACCGATGTCTTATCGCCAGTTACAATGCATTTTATGAATGTGGGATCGGAATTGACTCGTTCTAGCATGTTTTCAGCGACCTTTACAAGATTGAGTTTCTGAAAAAAATTCAGGTCTTTTAGCACTAGTCGAGCGGCAATGCGTTTCATGCCCAAACAATCGCTTAAAATAGTGCCAATTGATTCGTGGGACACAGAAAGATCTGCGGCGGATCAAATCTTTCAAACTTAAATGACGATTTTCAGTCACCATTTCCTTCACTTAAGTGATATTAACTTCAGTTGAAGAGGTTGATGGCCGACCAGAGCGAGGCAAATCTTCCACCACATCTCGACCGTTTTTGAATGCACTGAACCACTCATATGCACGTGTTTTTGATAAAGTCGATTCACCGTAAGCCTTCGGCAACATTTTCGGCGACTCGGCACACGAAATTCCTTTTGCAATTCAAAATTTAAGACAAATTCTCTGTTCGATGTTTTTATCCGTTGTAAAAATCACAAAACACACTTAGTAAACAAACTAAATGACAGATGACGTTCAAACTCCTCGTTAGTCTAGAGGACAGTTGTGCCAACTTAGCGATAAAAATAATTTTGACAATCCGTTTAAGCGGGCTTTTCAAATAATCAATTTCCAGTACTTTTTTGACAGTATAGTGTAACATATTGCAAAAATAAAAACACAAAATATTCTAGAATACTTTTATTATAATAATATGTATGAGTTTTTAAATACTTTTCATATAAGTGTTTATTCATTAAATTTGATAAATAATTGATTACAATTTAATTTAACATTAAAAAACAACATTTTTTTTGAACAAAATGCCTATTAACTAACAAAATACCTATTAAAAACAATGTGTTTTAACTATAAGTTCCAAAAGCTATACACAACAGCATTATGTACCTTAGCCGATAGATACAGTTTAAGTTTAGAATCAGATAAACTTATTAAAACAATATATTTTTATTATTTCACAAACAGTATTAAAATACTTTTCAATAGCAATTTCATTATTATTTCTATATAAAAATGTAATATTGGTCAATACATTCTAAGTTAAAGCTACTTTGTTATATTGCACCTTATCAGGAAATTCTTCGTAATATCTGTAAAACAAATTGATTTTTGATTACATAGTTCTATATAATAATAGTTTGTTGTTGGTTAGGATTTGAAAAAAAAGTTAGTTACATTGGGTAAATTCATTTTCAGTAATTTTATTTTATAAACTTCCAGGGTCATTTGTTTTTTGCTATTTTACTACTAGCTATTCTTACACTAACACATATATGAAATTTTAACAAATATCTGTATGCGTATGTATTATAGTGTTATAATCAAACTTATATCTTGAACGTTTGCTTCAGAATCTATAAAAAACCGAAGTAAATTATGGCTGCTAAAGTAATGTAGTCTTTGTTTGTGCGCATGCTTAATATATTTGAATGACTGGTATTGAACGCCGCAGTGGTATACAGTATATTTTGCAAGTAAGGTGCCCTTTTACTTTTGCTTAACATAAGAATATTAGTTTTTTGATATCTCTCGATAAGTTGTTAAACTTAAATAAACCTTTAAAGAAAATCAGAAGAGTTGAATTATTGAAATATTATCATAAGTTTCGGAGAGGCAGCAATCGCAAAATTGCTACAAAAATATTTGTGATATTTAACTAGAAAAGTTAAAAGTGTTCAGTAGTCCTAGTTAGGAGATTTTAACATGCTTAATACATCATGTTCTAAAATACTGATATTAAATGATGCGTTTTAGTGTCAGTTGTTAATGCCCATTCTTGTTGCACTATGGGATAATTATCAGATAAAATAATTTTATCACTTTAGCCAACAATTCAAAAATATTGAAAATAAATTCGTAAAGTCAAGATAAAAAGTGCATGGATAGCCCACATAGACTACCAAAGGAAAATAAGACCAATCACTCCACCAATAAGTCACTAATTATAACATAATTTATGATTGCGGTATAACATTGAACCATTTTTTTTATCACGATTTCAGATCAAAAATGTAAATTTTCAAGCTCGATACTT
Organism: Cosmopolites sordidus; assembly: GCA_031761425.1. Taxonomy (NCBI): domain Eukaryota; kingdom Metazoa; phylum Arthropoda; class Insecta; order Coleoptera; family Curculionidae; genus Cosmopolites; species Cosmopolites sordidus. The sequence continues at coordinate 282,875 of JARFXV010000466.1, read as the reverse complement.
ACCCCAAACTAGCTTTACAAGCTAAAATTATCTCTTTTGTATTAGCTGGAATATAGAAGGAATAATACATTTTGGAACGCTAGAATGAAGCTAATCCATATGCTCAAACTGATACTTTGATAATTATATTAAAAGACGTGAATCCACAATATTGTAATGGATAGAATATCGTACTTGATAAAATATCTCAGGATAAATTTAAGAAGTTGAAACAGAATATGCTACCTCATCCAACTTATTCATCTGCATCCCTAGATTGCCCCTTATTTAGGTGCTTTTGGTAGTTTTTGAGAGGAAACACATCAGAGTATAAAAAACTTTTTTTTATTAAAAGCGGATCATTGTTGTATTGATTATTGACTACGAAATCTGTTTTTGAAGATTACGAATTTTGAAGCAAATATATCTTGTTAAATGGAGTTAAACCAAAAATAAATGATCACAAATATGAAAAACTATTTAGGTAGAATATAATATCTACAATTGAATATCGAAGGAATTCTGAAGATTGAATAGAATAGCGAAGATAGAAAAGAATAACAGAATAGAATACCGAGGCTGAAGGAAGAACAATATATACAAATACATTTTGGAACTTGATTCTATAATAATTAAACTGATAAAGTAATAAGTATTGATTTTTTTCAAATTGCGGTGCTAATAACAACATAATATTCTAGTTATATGATAAATAAATTTGAATTAGAGAATTATATTTGAATGAAGGTATGGTTAAAATGTTTATACGGAAATATAGAAATTTTGAGTAGCAATATGGAATTGCATATAGAGATATAAACATAATTTTAAAGTGAGCAAATAAATTGAAAAAAAAAACAGCCGAAAAAGAATATATAGATATTGCCGTAAAGACATTCCTAAGAATAAAAAATTAAATTTTTACTTAAGGAACATCATATCTAAATTCATATTTTTGACTACATTATACGAAACTTTAATGTAAGGAATTTATCATAAGCCTGCTCAGAAACAAAGGATGTATAGAGAGACAGTATGGAGGAAGAGGAGATGAGATTCTAGTAAAAAATGATGAAATGATGAAAACGTGGTCCTGGTAAGACAGAAAACAAACAGTTGAATCTGACGAGAAAATAGATAAAAAAGTGGTGAAGTTTTAGACTGCAATTGTATGTTGCAATAGATACACTTAACATAGTATTTTAGTAGTATTTTAAGTATACAGTAAGACATTAAACATTTGTTAGCGAGCAATAGATAAAATAGAAAAAGGGTAGACACTATGACGAAAAGTTCGAAACAAAATATCATAAAACTAACGAGCACACAAAAATAGCAAAATAGCATAATAATAATAATATATATATATATATATCTATATATATATATATATATATATATATATATATATATATATATATATATATAGTATATATATATATATATATATATATATATATATATATATATATATATATATATATATATATATATATATATATATATATGTGTATAATAGAACAAAAATTTGGTAACTTAAAAATATATATACTATTATAAAGAACGACTAAAAATATAATTCACATAATAATAATTTATAGTTGCTTGCATAAGCAAATATTTTCTCCTATGTTTTTAACATGTATTATGTTGGAAGCTTTATGAAAATAAAATTACTGAATTTTAGGTTAAAAATTATCTAGATAACAATTCTACTAGGTTATAAATATTAACAAGCTACGTAGATACGATATAGGTCCCAAGACACTCTAATTACTGAAAAAGTTACTTATATAATTGTTTTATTACGCTAGGTGTAGGCGTTTTCCAAAAATAATGGATATAGATGGTTTTAATATTCTTGGAAAAAGGCCCTGGATTCTACGCAGTTTCAATAAATTAAGATTAAATGATGAAAGTTTAGTTTATAAACAATACTTTTCCTATTGCATATAAAGTTTCCTTCATAGTGTTGGCGAAAGGGTAGTTTAATTTATATATCCTACATACATTTCATAAAGGCCAACTATTTAAAGCCAGTCATAAGTATTTGTCTCTACAAACTATATTTGATTAAAACAAAAATGTACAAATTGATACATTGTAAATAATTTCAATTGGAATGAAAATTAAATACTATATGAAAAAGCGAAATATTTGGAATATTTGATGTATATTTGACTCTTAGATAAGTAATCATTTGAAAATAAAGATAACTGATTGTTAATAATTGAATAAAATAAACGTCTACTCAATATCTTTTTTAATTAGGAATGCCCTAATAACAGTTAATTTAATACAAACATGTACGGTAGATAAAAAAGGATTCATACAATTTAAAATTTATGCAACTACATATTTAATTCTTATATGACATGATAAACTATTTATAATAATTTTATTGCACCCCAAAAAATTGTATAGGCACTTTCAAATTGACAAATAAATATGATAAAATTAATTATGGACAGAATGAATAACGAATAATAAAGATAATACAAGGGGTCCCATAGGAAAGTTTCTATTTTATTGGTTCATTGCATAAACGCAACAACTGTAAAGGCGCAGGGCGCATTTTAATCGATAGCCCCGCATATAGGTTTTTATTCGGTACGGAGCGTTTCTCGGGAGCAGACCGTGCGTTGTGTGTGCGAGAATTTTACAAAGTTTTCATCTCAACGGTTAAATAAACAAGCAGAACTGTAGGTATTAGAGTGAAACCCGAAACATAAGCATCAAAAATCCCTACATTCGTCTAAAGTCACTACATGGACTGACAGAAGAAACCTTCAATTTAGAGCGTTATATTGAAATGCTTGACAATTTTTTTGTACCTGAGCTGAAGAACTTTTCTGGTTATAACCAATGAACATATTTTCGACAGGATGAAGTGCAATGAGTTCGTGAAATTTTTCTATTAAGTTAATCTGCAGGAGTGATGACATAAATTGGCCTCCACGTAGTCCTAATTTGAGCCTTATGGACTTCTTCTTGTAGGGTTATGTAAAATGAAAGTTTATGTCAACAAACCAGGTTCTTGGTGAAATTAAAATAAAATATCCGGCACTAAATGCCAGTAATTCCAGAGATTATGTGCCGTGCGTGAAGGTTTACATTTGGATTATATTATTTTCAAAAAGTAATTTCTTAAAATGGGTATTTCAATAATGAATAAAGGTTTTTTTGATAGACGTCTCTTATTTATATCGCTATGTCAAAAAGGAGCTTTCTTTCGGGACACCTTGTATTTCTGCACTACTTTAATAAACGGCGGAATTGTGGAAATATTTACTATATATTTAACTGCTTATATACATATATTTGGTGTGCGTATAATAATTATTACACAAGAACATTTATGCTTCTAAAAAAAATATTTTAAGGACAAAATAATTATTTCCAATTTATCAGTTATTTGTTTTTGGCCAGTGTATTTTTTAATCACTGTTTTGCCACGTACAAAGAGTGAAAAAGTTTTCGGCAATGGGTTTTTAATATTTTTTTACCATAATTACTGCCTCTTGTATGTAAAACCGTTTTGAGTTAAAATTTTATGTTTAATCGTTAAAAATACTCTTTACTTTAATATAAGAAAACCTTTTTGTTTACATATTCTTCACGTCAGAAGCAAAGGGAATATACCAATCTATAATAGAAGCAAGAGACGCAAGAAAAAAAATATTTTGAGCAATTGTAACATATTTGAAATTCTTCACACCACTTACTAGGAAAAGGAAACAGGATGAGTATTAATGCATTACAGTAAAATAATCGGAGATGAAATATATGTCAAAATCGAAAATATTGTATCAATTTGCACAAAAATGTACACTGATTATTTAAAAAATCATCAGTACTAGCTTACCTTAATTAGTAATAGAGAGAGAATGTTGAAACTGTTTAGAATAAAATAGCTTGGTCCTATCAAAATGATAACCATACATATCACATTATATAAAAATATTAAATATAGTTTTTTGCAACATCAATAAAACATTTATTGTTGTACGAAAGGATGGACTCATGAATATTTTTATTTGCTCGATGTCAAGATCATTGACATATACATTAGTTTTAAACAAAATACAAATATGATCAAGAAAAGTACATGACCGAAAAGATAATTACACTTTAGAAGTATTCTTTGGAAATATATTTGCGTTTAAATATAACCCACTCTAAATTAAAGCATTATTGTTAATCGCTATTAAAATTATATTGTCAAATTCTTGTATGAATAATGAATAGTATATTCTTTCTAGAATTATCATTGTTTTAATGTTAAAATCGCGCCGACGCTTTTCTCAGTGTTTGTTGCCGATGTCCTGCATCACGTCAGAGGCTGATTGCCGTATTCAGATATCATATTGTCGACTTAAAGCTAAATAAAAAATAAAGGAGGTTAGCACTGTAGAGATGCAGTATGCAAATGATGGTGCTCTGGTAGCGCTTAGTACGACGGCATTGCAAACAGTGCGGTACTTAGTGCGGTCTGCGGTGCGTTCGGACTTACTGAGCAAGAAAACGAAAGTATTCCAACAAACTGTTCCTAATAAGGAAAGAGAAACAGCTCATATTGTTATGAAGGGTCAAACACTGGAAAAAGTAGCATGCTTCTCGTATTTGGGAAATCAGACTTCTTGCTCTGTCGATATGCAAGAACATGCTATATTTAGAATACAGTCTGTTGCTGCCAATTAATATGTTTAATGAGTAGGGTATTTAGTAACTGAGACTTAAAGGAGCACACTAAAACCAGTGTTTACAATGCTTTCATCATTTCTAGTTCTGCATGGAGCTAAATTGAAAATCCTGTATAGGAAAATAAAACAACAACATATCGAATAAAACAACTCGAGAGATCATCAAGGCTAGTTCCGGAAAATCTAGGGAATAAAATGGCAAAACTATCAGACCAATGTGGAGATACTTGAAAGAGCCAACAGTTTGAGCACTGAATTCAAGTGCGTCTCAATGCGAAAAGACGGCAAACGACCGATCCACATGGCGTACGAAGGTATACCAAAGCTGTGTAGCTCCATGAGGAAAATAATCGCAAAAAAGTAAAAGTAAAAGAAAAGAAAAGCTAAACAGGCTAGACCTCGTATACCAATTATCAGTTCCTGATCTTAAATGTCCAATATCACGAAGACCATGTAGATCTAAGCTGAGTTATTTGAGCCACTATAAAACCTATAATACTTTAAAAATCGCTCAGCAAAATTAATAGTCATAGCTGAATGATAAAAATATTTTATGTTAATTATTTATAACATTTAGAAGCATTTTGATTAAAAACGTTCTATTTTTTTTCTATATTTTCTGTGAAATTCAGTAATGCTTCTTCCCCAAATAAAAAATTTTGCAATAAACAGGTCACATCATCATTAATTACTTTAAAGTAAAACTACAGTTTTATACGATTTTCACTGAATTATATTATTCTGTCATATATAAATATATCTAAATATAAACTAAAAAAGTTTATACTCAACATCTGAATAAGCCACTGTGTTGGCAAAATATATCAGAATAATATAATTCAATGAAAATCGTATAAAATTGTAGTTTTATTTAAAGTAATTTATAACGGATTTATAATGGATTAATTGTACTAAATAAGCAAAAAAATTACAATTTTATGAAATAACTCATACGATTTATATATTGTTTTGTTAAATAATAAACTAACCTGCGAAATAGCAGGTTAGTTTTTGTAATAATGATTTTATTGTATCTGGCCGTTCTTGGGGTATTCACAAAATACCAAAATTTGATTTTAACAGTCAATCTTCGATTTTTTAACACAGTTTTTAATTATCTAAATCTACGCCTACTCACTACTAAAAATATTTGTAAATAGAATATTATTATAATATATACTTTGTTAGAACTAAATTAAACTTTTATTTGCTTTAGACAAACTTTTATGATATTTGCTTTAGACAACATTATTTTCTTTAGTCATATAAAACTACTTCTCTACTTCTTCTTCCTACTTAACACATTGAACACCGGAACACATTTGCTTACCTAAAAGAAATAAATTATTTTACCAAGATATAGACATTTCAAGCGCTTCGCTTTCACTCAAATGATTGTAGCAAAGTGTGAGCAAACTAGTCAATTTCTTGTGATAACAACAATTGTGACATAATCATCTGTGATTCTCCTACTCGTGATACAACCCATCGGTGATATAGTAACCTACGACTCATTTTACATTTACGCTTTATACATTTTATACTTATATATATATATATATATATATATATATATATATATATATATATATATATATATATATATATATATATATATATATATATATATCTAATCCTTATCTTTTCCATGAGTAATAGACTCATAATTTGATTTTATGATCGCTAAATGCTCTCGATATCGATGCGACCTAAACTACTAAAATTCTCTCTCTCTCTCTTTCTACTTATAATTAGGCATATTTTTTTTCCTGATTTATAAATCGTCGCTACGTCTTGTCCTTGGGTATCTTATTGGTCTTGTTGCGATCGGTGTCTTGTCTCTAACAATTCTCAATTGGCTCTTGTTTGCTATCCTTCTTATGCGTTGGTCATATTCGACCTTTCTTCCCTTTATCCACTGGTTAAGGTTTTCTACGTTACATGTGCATGAGAGACAACCGCGTCTGCGAACCGTCCGACCAATCGAACGCGTCCGCGACCGCCGAACCAGAAAAACCACCAACAAATAGGTACGGGACGCCAAACACCTCGCCCAAACCCAGAGGTCGAAGAGGCGAGACAGCAGAAGCCTTTGCCAGGATGCTTGAAAACGTGACCTGGCGCCCGGAAAGCGCTAGCGAGAAGCGCTGCGAGGACGACAAAGAGGCCCCAAATCAAATCCTTATATCCTCACCTGTTCTCTGTCTTTCAGTATCTTGTTTCCTACTCTGCTGAAGATTCTCATTTCTGATGCCTCATTCTCTGTATTACGCTGGTATCAGTTCTTGTTTGAGCTGTGTAAGTCATTACTGGCCGTACTACGTTTTTAGATATTCTTGCTTTGGTATCGACTAAGAGAAATCTATTTCTAAATATAGTATCAATGAGACATTTTGTTATCCTGTTTACCTTACTAACTTGATTTTTTACCTCTTCCTTGATTTTTCTGACGCTAGTTATTTTGAGGCCAAGATTTTGATGTCTCGATCTCCGTCACTTGTTCTATTAGCTTATACGTAGCACCAACTTGCACCTAATGGGCTCCTTTGCTATTACTACAGTTATGTTTTTTTCTGACGAGATGGAAATATTTTATTATTTTGCTGCTAGATAAAATTTGTATAGCAGACTTTGCAGGTCGTTCTCTGTTTCCGCTACTATTATGACATAATCAGCGTAGCATATGATTTTCAGCTGTTGGTTACCTATTCTATATTCCCTGTTTATTTTGAATTTTTTATGACTTCACCATGACAATATTAATTAAGAGAGGGCTTAACGACTATCCCTAGTTCCTAAATAATTGTATCTGTATCTCCTTGTGCAAATCTTCCTACTACCTTATTGTCTTTGTATATGGCTTCAATTGTCTTGATTCGGTCTAACGTGTTTTTCCTGTTATATAAAAGATGGATAACAACTTCTATTTGTACTCTGTCAAAGGCTTTCTTCAAATCTATAAGGCACAGGTAACCTGGAATGTTGTACGTCCATTTCTGAACCCTTGTTGCTCTTCCAGTTGTTGTTAGTTTCAATGTATAGTTTAGCAGATATATGCCTCTATAGTTACTAGGATCTTCTTTTTCGATTTTCTTGTGCATCAGTGTAAATACCGCCGTTTTCCATTCGTTCGGGATCGTATTTAATCTTATGATTCTTCTTATGAGTATTTGAAGCTGCTCAACCAGAGAGTGTCCACCATATTTCAATAGCTCATTCGCTATCTCGTCTTAACTGGGCGATTTACGATTTTCCAGAGCTTCTATCAGATTTTCTTCCATTATAGGTGTTTCTTCATTTGTTCTTATATCTTGTACTCATAGCCTTGCGTATAATTGGTGGCTTTTACATAATTGCGTAAAATACTGTACCCATGTTTCTTCATTTACAAGTACATACTCTATCATTTTTTTCATCCCACTTCTTTGCTATTTTATGAATCTGATGTGGATCTGTATGTGGATACTAATATTTTACTAATTGGTTTATATATTTCTTTCTTATCATCAGGGCTACTCCTTGTTTAGCTCTCCGGTCCTTCATCATACCACTATACAAAAGATTAAATTAAATATTTCTCTACTTGCAGAATAAATAGTACAGTGAGTTAGATTTGTTTGAATCGACATTTCGAATTTGTTTAAATCGACAAAATTTCTTAAAATCAACTATTGTATAAATCTTTATAGATATTCCTTTTAACTAATTTTTCTTAAGAAAAAACTTTCAGACATTTTTTATAGACATTTTAATACAGACCAAACTCCAAATAGATTTAAACTGTACAAAAACTGTAACAAAAAGTGTACAAAATTTAAAGTATTATTTTTATATTACCTCTATCAATAGAATTATTTATGTAGTTGTTTTCAGTAATTATACTATGTTCAATTAGACTAATTTAATTATTTGTGATTAAGTATATCACTAATAGTTTGTTATGATGATAAACTTAATTTTTTTAATCATGTCATATTGTTTATTAAACTAATTCATTCCATCTAAAATGAAAAGTCCTTTTATTGGGTATCGTTTTTCCATTTGAGATGGATGTTTTTAATTATAATTAATGGCTTGGTTGACTTTTAGTTGCACATGCAACATTAAAGCATTAATTAGTTAAATTATATGTTAATTTTCTGAATTTATACCAGAATTTATTTTTTATAATTTTTGGTTTTAAATGAATATTGTCCAGCAGTTGGCAAATTTCATTTATTACACTTCATAATATGTCTATAAATTATTTAATTATACACAAAGTAGATATGCTTAATGATGCTCTACAGTTGTTCTGTAAGGTCAATTATAATAAAATTCGTAGTCATAGATTAGATAGATGATATTATCATAATAATGTTAAAATGGAATTGAATTAGAATATAAGTAAAATTCAAAATTCTACTTTATTAATCAAGCTATAATTTCATGATCTAGTATATTTGGCAATTAAATATCCTACTTGCATTTATTTATTAATTATTATTATTATTCTTTATTGTTTATTATTATTTATTATTGCCGTTTATAAAAAATAATACTTTTTCCGCTATCCGTGGTAGCGACAGACTCACTGTATGAAAGTTTATATTTGTCTTAATTGATTAATGGTAGTTGTTGGTACTGTGAGCGATCCTGGAGAAGCCACCGGAGAATGTGATGCATGACTCATCCTTGTAACCCATGATTGAAATAACGTTAAGCCTTCTGAGAGGACATTTATATTGTTTACTCACCAGTTGGTAAGCTTTTTGAAGGTTCAAAAATTGAGAGTCCATAGATGGCGGATAACCATTCACCACTATTCAAAATCCACATAAAAGTACAGTGTCATTCGCCATATAGTCATGTAGCTGCTGACTGATTCTTGATCTTAGATGTTTTAGACCTAGACTTGCTTATTCGGTGCCAAATATAACAGAATCAGCTAAAAAATATTATTCTCTTTGATTTTTTCTCTTCCAATAAATTTCTCACAATTCGACAAGTCATACAAAGTAAATTTTGTTGGAGTTACTTAACTTTAACAGACAATATAATAAAAATAGAAAATAAAATATGAACAAATATATTTTTTAAATACATGAAAGGCACGCATATATATTTCCAAATGTTCATTAAAATTTAAGTGTGTTCTTAGTTTAAAAATAATTAACTAAATCTAATAATATTAGTAAATTTACTGCAGTAATACAAATCACTACAATTTTGCTAGACCATATATAATAGCCATAGAAAATACTGTTTAGGTGTATTTTCAAATTGACAAATTTATTACAATTAAAATAGAACTTATTTCATCTAAACATATACACATTGCGAATTGAGTGTATAAAATTAAGTAGATTACATATCAAGTGAGGAATTTATAATTTATGTTTAGAAAATGCTGAAAATATTGTATCAGTATTTTATTTAGTAATATGAAATAATTAATATGACTTTAACTGTCTTGAAAATATTTATTTAAATCGACTTTTTCAACATTCGTATTTTTCATACAAACAAAACGTTCAATTGATAAATATAAACTAATAAAATGTTATATTTATTATTGCAATTTTATAAAGTTGTAGAAACTAAACAGAAATAGATGAAAGAATAGAGAATGCAAATAGGCTAAACTGCGATTTCAATAATATATTTAAAACTTTGTTTGTGCTTTTGCTTAAGAGTTCGCTTAAGATTTTGTTGAAGCTTTTGCTTAAGCTTTGTTTGTTGAGAAATATATCAGCAAAAACAAAAGTCACCGTAGACAAAACATCTTTAAAATACCCATAAAAGGCAATGGAAAGTTGAGAGTACAACAAAAAAGTTGCGTACAAGCTACATGAATGAAATACCTATGACATAATTAAAAAGCGGCGAGGGAAAAGCTAAAGGTGGATCTGATCGCTGAGATTATAGATATATACAACATTTAAAATGGTTTGGTTACATCGTAGGATAGGAAGGAATGAAACGGAATTTGGCCAACAAAAAGACAAGGCAAAAAACGAAGAGAAGGGCTTAGGAAGGCATGGAGCAGTGCCGCAGTTGCAGAATATTTAGCGAAGAAAGGACTAAACTGGAAAAATGGAGGAATAATGACAAGATTTATCTGAGTGAGCACAATAATATACATATATATATATATATATATATATATATATATATATATATATATATATATATATATATATATATATATATATTTTTTTTTTTTTCTTGGGGAAATTGGTTGTTTTCGGGCTTGCGGTCAGCAGTAAAACAAGTGTTTAATCGTCTCAATATTTCGTCATTGTTTTGATGATTTCATCAGGAAACTCTAAAATTTTTTTTTTTCCTTTATTATTTAATAAACAATGAAATACATATATATATATATATATATATATATATATATATATATATATATATATATATATATATATATATATATATATATATATATACTGTTGGACTCTTCAGTCGAAGCGAACAACACTTGAAAATGAGATTTTGGCGAAACGTCATGACTCTTCACAGAATAAACGGATCGACACACGGAATGATTTAAAAACATTATCTACCATCCGTGAAAATATATTACAATCCAATGCAGAGAATACTGCAATGAATATTTTTAAAACTTAAAATTTAACATTTTAAAATGGGATTTTCTTCGATTAATTAAATTCGGCTTCACCTACTATTTTTTAAAGAAATATAATAAAAGCTTTTATTAAATATTCTTCGCCTCAATCTTTTTTATTTCCAATAAACCCATTTCAGCATTGACATGTTAATATTGCAAAATAAATTGATTTCGGTTTTATAGGCTGAGTCTAGACAATGGAAAGAAAATTGAATTGTAAAAAACCAAATAAACAGGAGATTGTTTCACCGTACGGCATTTGATATTGTACAATATATTGCGTTAAAAGCCGAAGCACACGTATTAGTATTTTTAAATAATAATTATTTTTTGACATTAACGTTTTTTTCATGTATTATAAAGACTTAGTTAAATTGAATATTAACAAATATTCTGTAAGCAGTAAAACTGCTACAATTCTCGTTCAATCCAGTACATATAAAATGTAGATGGACGGAGGGTGCTAGGTAAATATACTTTTAAATAAATACTGTTATAATTAATACTTACTTTAGTTTACTTACCGTGAGCCTCTAATACCGGTAGTTGTTTAGATTTGGTTTAGATCTGATTTCTAGAACTTCCTTCTAAGAGTTGAATCGTGACATTAGATGTCCAATTTCAGCGTTCCAGGTTTCTCTTTTTCTCTTTCTTTTTCTTTAATCCTGTATCCCACCAGACTGTTCGTTGTGTAGAAAGTTACGACTCTCAGCCAAAATATCATTTGGCATTTTCAAGTATTGATCGCTTCTGGAGAAGAGTTCAACTGGAACTGTTGGGTTCAACTGTTCGGTTGGGTTCAACTGAAAGTGGCCTGGGTTAAGACTATTTGACTAATCAATTTCACCAGAGGGTATGTTTTTGTTTTTTTTTAAGGCATCTTCTTAGGTTACATAAGTTTGATGCACGCAACACTGGATCATATGTAGATCTTCCGTTATTATTAGTAACAATCGAATTTTCTTTTCGGGTTTTAACTTTTCTGGGTTGTGTATATTTTCTACCTTTTCATCATTCCCGTTAGCTATAGTTACTTTAACAATAGCTATAGTTACTTTTTTTGTAATAAACTGATTGTTCGTTAATTTTTAAACTTTCAATCCGATATTAGTCACATATTATAATTTCATGTTATAATATCTTTGAAGGCAAATTTTCATGTATTTTCAAATTCAGACATAGAAATGAATGAATTGATATACATTAATGATAAAACAATATATCAGAAAATAAACTTTTGAATTTCTCTTATATATTTTTTTATCATTAAATATATAATCACCAATTATTGAATGTCGCGTCGAAATCTGCTGTTGAAATTACCTTTGTCGCTTCCATTTGCGGTAATATATTCCAGCAATAACGAAACAATTGCTATTCAGGTAATTACGTTTGTCATTACTTTTCAAAATATGTATATGACATTCGAAGTGGTCTTCATGAATTCTAAAACAAATGCAACTTCACAAAAGATTATGTGGTAAAAGCGTTGTGTAATCTTACTTCATAATGAGCAGTCGAGCAGGAATATAGAAGCAAAACACAATTAATTTGCATAGAAGAATTTTGCCTAAATGATTGTTCTATTATTTTTAGTCTTTTAATTTTATATAATCGAGGTTTGTAGAAATTTCTCTTTTAAATTTAGCTTAGTGTCGACCATATCGGATATTTAAATACCTCTACATAAAATACTGATACGTATTGGCCTAGTAAAAATAAATTAATGGAAAATTGCTGACTTTATATTTAAATTCTTGCTAAAATAGAACGCAACTTAATATTCGCTCTGACATGGAAATTGTAACACAAATAGAAACTGTTCAAAATTCAATTTTCATTAGTAATATAATAACGTATGTTCCTTAGTTATATAATTTTTCAAGTTTTCTTTCAATTCCAATGATTTAAGGCCATTTTCTTTTTTATAAATCATTACAAAAGTTATCTTACTTAATCTTATTTTGGCAACCATAATTTAGTTTTTCAATTGTCTTCTAGATACTATTGACTTTGGCCATTATTGGACCACCATCCAATATTTTTTGATCATTTTGCGACAAAAGAAATTAACATTCCAGAATCTTCCCAGATGCTATTTAAGAGCTACAGAGAAGCATCTCTACTGCCATTATCACAACTTCCAAATTTCACAGACTGAATATTGCCGATATATTTGCTTTATACTTAGTTCAACATTCTCAGACTATAATATAGAACACTTTTCGTAGAATTTTACGCGATAGGCCGATAATTAATCATTTCTCCCGGCTATCGTCAATATTTGTAATTTATCAAAATAAAGAAGGTAGCATTAGCTGTAATCTGGCTTTTACAAGAGTAGTAAAATCTGACAAGGAATCGTGAGAGATGTTGGCCACGCTAGTAACCAAGCTGAGTATAGCCGAATTCCTTCTGAGAATTATCCTACTTTGGTCACTCGTTGACAAATTTAAGCACAAACCAAGAGTTGATAGCTCATAGGGATTAATCGGTAATCAATGATCCATGCTAACAATAAATATGAAAATAAACTTTTGAGTTGGCACATTTAAGCACAAACCAAGAATTGATAGCTCACAGGGATTAATCGGTAATCAATGATCCATGCTAAAACATAAATCCACTGACTTATAGATTAGTCAAATAGCTACAATTCTTTTTATCAAATGATAACCTTTAACCAAGACATTCAAACCAAAATTGTTGTGAACATTTTAACTCTGTTCGGGCATCTATGTAAATATTGATGAAATTGAATCTGCTGTATATTTATACTATGTTGCAGCCCAGAGTATTTATAGAAAATGTTGAAGCATCACATCCTCGATATCTCAAGTAGAAGTTGTATCAAACAAATAATGCAAAATATGTATTCCAGGTATTTTCTGTAAGTAATTCTGTTTAAATAATTCTGAACTAATTTTATCGATAATTATCAATAGTAATTTTGTAGATAAATATACCAATAATACCATTTATATGAGTTCATATGTTTTTTTTTAATAATCACGCTTAACATTTTTGTGGATGGAAAAATTAAATATTTTCCCTGTCTTAATTTTCCACTTAGTTATTAAATTTCTTTTTAATCGTTATAATAATTATTTTAAGTAAGTCCGTTATGTCAAATTCCTCTATAATTTATATATAAAACATTTAATAGTTTAAAAATCTGTTTTCCCTTAAATTTCTCTGTTCGGGCATCTATGTTATTATTGATAAAATTGAATCTGCTGTATATTCATACTCTGTTGCAGCCCAGAGTATTTGTAGAAAATGTTAAGGCATGACATCCTCGATATCTCAAGTAGAAGTTGTCTCAAACAAATAATGCAAAATATGTATTCAAGGTATTTTCTGTAAGTAATTCTGTTTAAATAATTCTGAACTAATTTTAATTATACCATTTATATGAGTAATACCATTATCTGAATAATACCATTTATATGAGTTCCTTTTTTTTAATAATCAGGCTAAACATTTTTGTGGATGGAAAAATTAAATATTTCCCTGTTCTAAATTTTCCTTTTAGTTATTAAATTTCTTTTTACTTTCATCGTTGTAATAATTATTTTAAGTAAGTCCATTATGTCAAATTACTCTATAATTTATATATAAAACATTTAATAGTTTAAATATGTTTTTCCTTAAATTTTGCTTTATACTTAGATTATTCTTTATAATAAAACATATTCTTTATAAGAACAAATATCCTTTTTAATAAAGAATATTTTAACATGATAATTTAATAAACTAAATTATATGACTTATTAAATTTATATTTGACGTTTCACTAACAGTATTTA
The DNA here is from genome assembly GCA_031761425.1 of Cosmopolites sordidus. Lineage (NCBI taxonomy): Eukaryota > Metazoa > Arthropoda > Insecta > Coleoptera > Curculionidae > Cosmopolites > Cosmopolites sordidus. The sequence goes on along the minus strand of JARFXV010000466.1, from coordinate 267,768 downwards.
CGTCAGAATGTATTTATTTATTATTTATTCGTATGATATCATGCAGCATATAAACATATAGTACAATATGTAGGCATTGTTCCATCTGCCATGATAAGATCGTAGGGAGCACTCCCCACTAATAGGTCTGATGGATTATTTCAGTGCACCACAGTCAAAACTCAGTAACTCCATTATATCCCATTTATAGAGTGAGTTAGCACATCGACCACATTCAGAGCGGATTCTATTTAATTTGTCCCACAGTTTTCTCTTAAGTTCGATACCCACAATATCACAGTTGTATCTTTCAAATCATTCCTGGCCTTGATGATTTTCAACGATTCTGTAATGTTGATTCCAAAGATTTCTTACTTTAGTGTTACCTGTGACAAGCTGTTCAGCTTACAGGTTCTTGAGTTGTTTGAGTAATTTGAGCCAGTAAAGAATATTTTTCCATATAATTATAGAACTTACGGAAATACTGTCGATTTATTTCCAAGGTATTTAGGTACCAACATTATGGAGAAATTTAACATAATTCTTTGTTTGAGGTAAAAAAAATTGGAATCAATTCCTGGATATATTTTTTAATTTTGCTCTTATATTCACTTAAAGTATTTAAACTGGGTAAAACTTATGTTTATAGAAATAAATATAACACATCATATTAATTCACAAATTTGGGAGAATCTAAAATACCTCTGAACATTTCGAAATAACTTTTTCCTGATAAATTTGATAGATTTGTCATTGTCTTATGTTTATAATTATAATATTATAGCCAGCATTAGAAAATTCAACCCGTACTAAACTATATGTACATATAGACATTCAAAAACTATTCAATTATCCCTTTTAATCCATTTTCTATGTAATTTTTCCATGGCAGAAATAAAATATTACATTATTTAGACAATAAATAGTAAGAATAAAAACAAGATAAGAAAAAAACTTCAAAATCTACCATCAACTACTATACATCCGAACTTTTGATATTCTCCAAAAGAGGAGCTGTCACTTTCATATCTTCTAACTGGATGATCACCGGCGAGGCACGATCTTCTTCTGGAATCGAGTACCGACGATCGATACTGAACGAACTACTAACATCTAGGCTGTTGGCCATCCGTTCAGGTTTCGGTTTGATGGTGGTCGGCTGTTCGAAACTTCGTGAAATTTTTGGCTTCAAATTGATTCGAGGAGCCGGTCGAGGTGGTTCCGATGGTTCTGTGGATTCCAATGATTCCATAGGTGTCTCAAAACTTATTGTCGGTTGATGGTAACTGAAAAAGAAAAATATATCTATAAAATAAAGAAAAATGTGTTTACGGCGCTCATTTTAAAAATAAAAATTATTAATTAATTTCTCATATTATTAATTATCACTTGCCCTGAAGAAGTTATCTTTCTGTTGATCAAAGCAGACTATTTTTGGTTTCACACAACGAAGGTTTAAGTTATTCATTTTATTGTTCGGAAGTAGTTTAAAAATGACAAATCCTCTCTGGACGTTTATGTGACGTTTATATATATATATATATATATATATATATATATATATATATATATATATATATATATATATATATATATATATATATATATAGGGAGTCCCTCTCCACAATCAAACAACCCATATTTTCGCCGACCTCTCGTCGGATGCCTTATAAATCGAGTTTTTATACTTCTTTGGATAGTGTCCAACGAGACAACAGTAGTCAGGAGTTATACACCCCCGACCGTTGGGTTCCAAATCTCATGTGGAACGCACAACAACCTGCGTCTTCGCCATAATGAGCAATGGTTAGTTGCTTGTGGATAGGGACTCCCTATTCTTGGCGAGAGAGCATATGTCGGTACCCTGATGAGTCTAACCACCAACAAACGAAACATGTGCCCTCCAATGTCAGGGATGGGTGGGGCTTCCTCCCGGTCAAGCAACTAACCATTGCTCATTATTGCGGAGACGCAGGTTGTTGTGCGTTCCACATGAGATTGTGAAACGCAACGGTCGGGGGTGTATAACTCCTGACTACTGTTGTCTCGTTGGACGCTGTCCAAAGGAGTCAAAAAAAAAAAAAATAAAAAAAAAAAATATATATATATATATATATATATATATATATATATATATATAAATATATATATATATATATATATATATATATATATATATATATATATATATATATATATATATATATACATATATATATATATATATATATATATATATATATATATATATATATATATATATATATATATATATATATAGATATATATATATATATATATATATATATATATATATATATATATATATATATATATATATATATATGGTGATTCACGGTGGATGGTATATTAGACGTTTACGAAGAACCACTTGGGGTAATGATTTCAAAGTTTGGATACTAATGTAAATAAATATGAACTCTTTATTTAATATATTTTCTTTGCTGCAGTATTAACAGATCTACTTGCAGCTGATTCCAACTTCGTTTTTTTTATGTAACATATACTATACCTATCTTGAGTCATTTTGTAAAAATTCCTGTGCTCCTTTTTTATGTAAAAGGATCACTTCTGCATTTTTCCATAAGTCAGGTACTTTTTGTTCTTTGAGGCATTTTGAGTATAATTTTGCCAGTGTTTTATGTAACGTCCGACCACCAGCTTTTAGCATTTCGACGGTTACACTATCCTTTCCTGGAGCCTTGCCGTTCTTCATCAATTCTATAGCATTTGTTACTTCCTCCACTAGGATATCTGGTATTATATATTGTTCTTCCGTGGGTATTGCTGTCCCTGACTGGCTCTGATCTTCATATAACTGGGAATAAAACCTTCTGACAATCTCTAACATTTGGGTACGCGTCCTGCACACTGTGCCATCCTTACGCTTTAAAGCATATATTTGCGTTCTTTTGTTTATCAGCTTCTGTTTAGCTTTGTTAATTCCTTTGTTTTCTTCCAGGGTTTTTTGCACTAGCTTCATATTGAATCGGCGCGTGTCCTCTCTGATACGTTTTCTTATAGTTTTGCAGAGCTCAGTGTACTCGACCCTGCCAAAAGGACTACCTGCATTTCTCATTGCTCGCCGTTTCTTCATTAAATCAATGGTCTCACTGGAGATTTTTGTTTGTTTGAGACATTTTTCCTCTGGTGCTATTGAACTAGCCGTTTGAAGTACATTGTTGGCGATTTCTTCATATTGAACTGATATTTCCACCTCCTCTGGATCTTGTAACGCAGCAAACCGGTTTGACAAAGCAATCTCAAAATCGCTTCCTCTCTCCAGCAGTTTTCCAGAATCCACCTTGCCCTTCTTTGATCTTACCATTTTTTCGCGCTCTTTTCGACAGTCAATCCGAACCCTTGCTCGTACAATTCGGTGGTCACTTCCAACATTAAAATTGTTAAGGACAGTACAGTTGGTAAATATTGTTTTATCGTTGGTCCTGATGTAGTCAATTTCGCTTGTGAGCCCAGATGGACTTTTCCATGTCCATTTTCTGCTGATATTTTTCTTATAGAATGAATTCATAATATATAGTTCTTGTCCTTCAGCAAAATCAACTAATCTGTCATATATATATATATATATATATATATATATATATATATATATATATATATTTTCCGAAAATTCTGTTGGTGGAAACGGTATTTTATACCGATGACACGGCGTATTATGGGTCCTCACACGAGCCTAGGATTTTAATATCCATGCTCCAAATACAGACGCTTAAATGGTTTCTCGGGCGATTAGCTGTGCTAAATTTTAAGCAATAGTCTTCATTAGTATCCATACTAGATCAAACTATCCGAATTTACGGAGTACCAATCAAGTGGACTAAGATGGCACACTGCCTGGGCCTTGAATACGACCAAGCATTGACGTGGAAGCCTCACCTAGACCAGGCAATCGGGAAAGCATACAGTATGCTCCGTGCGCTGTACCCTCTAATTAACGATAAAACCAGACTCTCAACCCGTAATCAACTGATTTTATATAAAACCGTGATCCGATCGATCGTAATTTACGGACATCAGCTATGGTATCCCTATCTTCCGAATACATCAGGCCAACGACTACAGTCGTTCCTATCATGTGCGCTCTGCACGATTCTCAAAGCCTGTGCCTTGTCAGGAATGCATAGATCCATTGGGAAGCCAACACAGCAACGATTCAGACATTCCTGTCCAGACTTATGGATCAGTTCCTAATTATGGCGTCCATCTCGGACAAGCCCTTAATCAGAGCTCTGGCGCCATTAACTCCCGTCGCCTTAAATTAACCATCCTTTTCGGTCACAACATTCGTGTCCAAAGAATATCATCCAAAAACCAACCAGCATCTGGCAACAAAGCAGGTACAAAAGTCAGGTGCCGTAAGACTAACTTAGAAATAGATTCAAACAGCAGTAGCATTTACCAGGAATTTTCCTGAGGCATTGCAAATGTTCATAAATACAAATCACTTCATTTTATATAAACAAAACAAATACATATAACAGCAATTATTCATTTACCTATCAGTCAAATATTTTGATTGCTTTCGCTTAAAACATAGAAACATAACTAAGAAAATATATTTTAATTATAAAAATATATAAAAATTCTAGCAAATATAAAACATAATAAAGATCATATTGAGCTGAATTAATTTAAAATATATAATGAATATCTTGAGAAACTTACCAGTCCACAATATGTACGATCAAGATCAACGTTATTCCTAAGAATTACTTATATTTAATTTTATCAGTTCCACTTTTTATTATCTACAAATTTTACTGATTGTTTCATATTTATTTTAGCCATAAAAAATATTTAGAGGAAATTTAGAATACTTATAGTAAATTTAATAAAAAACCAATTATTACTAAAGTTTAATTTACGCGCAGCGTAGCGAACGGGTAACAGCTAATAAGATAAAAACAGGAGTAGAAGCCCAAAAGAATGTTGTAACAACAGTAAGTATGTTAAATTAGTTTTGGATAAAGTACTCTAACAAACCCAAAGATATATAAACAGAGGGCATAAAAATGTTATTAAGAATGTATGTATTAAGAAAACCAACATGACTAAAATCTTTAAATCATATATATATATATATATATATATATATATATATATATATATATATATATATATATATATATATATATATATATATATATACATATATATATATATATATATATATATATATATATATATATATATATATATATATATATATATATGTATATATATATATATATATATATATATATATATATATATATATATATATATATATATATATATATATATATATATACATATATATATATATATATATATATATATATATATATATATATATATATATATATATATATATATATATATATATATATGGTGATTCACGGTGGATGGTATATTAGACGTTTACGAAGAACCACTTGGGGTAATGATTTCAAAGTTTGGATACTAATGTAAATAAATATGAACTCTTTATTTAATATATTTTCTTCGCTGCAGTATTAACAGATCTACTTGCAGCTGATTCCAACTTCGTTTTTTTTAAATGGAATATCCTATATGTTATTGTATTTCTAAATTCTGTGAATTATTTTGAATCTTTTTTATGTAACATATACTATACCTATCTTGAGTCATTTTGTAAAAAAAAAATATTTTTTAAGAAATTTGTCTAGAAACATTTCTGAATAAAAATATTTTTTTCACAACCAGCATAGCTAGATATCTAAATTGAATATGTTTTTTTAATAGGTTGCTTTATGACAGTGGGATATAAAAATTAATTTATCGCATACAGAGCGTTTACAAAATAGTGACCTTTAGATAGAACTTAAAAATTCATGTTATGTGGGAATTTTAAATAAAACACCCTATATTTTATAGTGCCCTCAAAAAAGCAACAAATTCTGTATCTAAAAGTATTAAGTGGTAATATACCTATTTTTAACAGTTTTCGTTAAAACAAAAAAACCAAAATAATGCAATTAAGCAAAGTTAAAACAATAACATAAAACCGCCAAACACTTCCAAACATTTCAACATTTTAATATGGATCCCTTCCGTGGCGGCTCTTATGATTTCAATAGGATCTAAGGTTGCAAATGTTTGATTTACCCGATGCTTTAACTCCTCTCTAGTGTTTACTGGCATTTTGTAAATATTGTCTACAGTACCCCAAAGATATAAATGAAGGGAAGTTAAATCGGGTGATCTCGGCGGCCAATTCTACGGACCCAAACGTCTAAACCACTCATCCTGGAATAGGTCAAAGAGTTGCCTGCTTACTTCTTCTATACAGTTTGCCGGTGCACCATCAAGCTGGTACCAGCTGCTTTGATACACTGCCAGTGGAAGGTTTTCTGTCAAATGCTCTACTACTGTTGTTACTATTTCTAGATAATTTCGTGAAATTAACTGTTTGTCGTAAATAAAGTATCGAATTTGTTTGTCCATCACTAAACAAAAAACATTAAAACTAAATTTCTCTTGGAATGCGGACTCCATTGTAAAATGAGGATTTTATTGGCACAGAAGTGACAATTTTGTCTGTTAAAAACTCCTCTCGAAAATTTGGACTCATTAGTCGAGATTATTTTTTGTAAAAAATGTGGATCTTCCTGGCAATGAACTAATAAATTTTCACAAAATTCCACTCTTTGAGGGCAGTCGTCTAGCTTTAGAAACTGAGCTTTAGAAAATTTGTAAGAGTGCATACCATGTTTTCTCAGTATTCTTTGTATTGAAGAGAATGTTATTGCAGCTCGTCTTCAGCTCTTCTAACAGAAGATTGTGGATACGCATGGAAATAAGCCAGAATGTTAATCTCGTTATCCCCATCAGATGTCACTAGCTTGGTCAAATTCCGGGGTGCTTTCGAAAAACCATAAATTATAAAATTTGTTTGAATCCGTATAAATTTTCTTTAATTCATTCGTGCTAAATTAAGATAGATTGCGTTAAATAGTCTGCAGGTGCGGTCGATAACTTTGTCCACTGTCCACAGAAAATAAATAAATTCATGATCACTGCATTCGAATAGTTAATTCCTTCCATTCTTTACCGAGACAGTTATGAATATGTGTATGTATGATATATTATGAGTATGTATTTGACTAATAATATCATATACATACATTTTCTTAATATTTGTTTAGAAGTAACCCTAGCCAGCCATGGCTCACTACTAAAATAAACCAATATATTTGCATTAATTACATTATTTTGGTTTCTTGCTTATAAGTCGAAAACCACTAAAAATAGGTATATCATCACTTAACACTTTTAGATACAGAATTTATTGCTCTTTTGTGCTCCACTATAAAATACAGGAAGTTCCGTTCAAAAATCCTACATAACATGATTTTTTAAGTTCTATTAAATGCGTACTATCTTGTAAACACCCTGTATGCTATAAATTAATGTTCATATCATATTATCATAAAGCAACTTATTAAGGAACTGTATTCAAAAATTCAGTTATCTAGCTATGCTGGTTCTAGAAAGAAATATATTTTTATTGAGGAATGTTTCTTGTCAAATTTCTTAAAAAATATTTTTTATTTCCGAAATGGCTCAAGACGGGTATAGCATATGTACTATCTACCGTGAATCATCCTGTATATATATATATATATATATATATATATATATATATATATATATATATATATATATATATATATATGATTTAAAGATTTTAGTCATGTTGGTTTTCTTAATACATACATTCTTAATAACATTTTTATGCCCTCTGTTTATATATCTTTGGGTTTGTTAGAGTACTTTATCCAAAACTAATTTAACATACTTACTGTTGTTACAACATTCTTTTGGGCTTCTACTCCTGTTTTTATCTTATTAGCTGTTACCCGTTCGCTTCGCTGCGCGTAAATTAAACTTTAGTAATAATTGGTTTTTTATTAAATTTACTATAAGTATTCTAAATTTCCTCTAAATATTTTTTATGGCTAAAATAAATATGAAACAATCAGTAAAATTTGTAGATAATAAAAAGTGGAACTGATAAAATTAAATATAAGTAATTCTTAGGAATAACGTTGATCTTGATCGTACATATTGTGGACTGGTAAGTTTCTCAAGATATTCATTATATATTTTAAATTAATTCAGCTCAATATGATCTTTATTATGTTTTATATTTGCTAGAATTTTTATATATTTTTATAATTAAAATATATTTTCTTAGTTATGTTTCTATGTTTTAAGCGAAAGCAATCAAAATATTTGACTGATAGGTAAATGAATAATTGCTGTTATATGTATTTGTTTTGTTTATATAAAATGAAGTGATTTGTATTTATGAACATTTGCAATGCCTCAGGAAAATTCCTGGTAAATGCTACTGCTGTTTGAATCTATTTCTAAGTTAGTCTTACGGCACCTGACTTTTGTACCTGCTTTGTTGCCAGATGCTGGTTGGTTTTTGGATGATATTCTTTGGACACGAATGTTGTGACCGAAAAGGATGGTTAATTTAAGGCGACGGGAGTTAATGGCGCCAGAGCTCTGATTAAGGGGTTGTCCGAGATGGACGCCATAATTAGGAACTGATCCATAAGTCTAGACAGGAATGTCTGAATCGTTGGTGTGTTGGCTTCCCAATGGATCTATGCATTCCTGACAAGGCACAGGCTTTGAGAATCGTGCAGAGCGCACATGATAGGAACGACTGTAGTCGTTGGCCTGATGTATTCGGAAGATAGGGATACCATAGCTGATGTCCGTAAATTACGATCGATCGGATCACGGTTTTATATAAAATCAGTTGATTACGGGTTGAGAGTCTGGTTTTATCGTTAATTAGAGGGTACAGCGCACGGAGCATACTGTATGATTTCCCGATTGCCTGGTCTAGGTGAGGCTTCCACGTCAATGCTTGGTCGTATTCAAGGCCCAGGCAGTGTGCCGTCTTAGTCCACTTGATTGGTACTCCGTAAATTCGGATAGTTTGATCTAGTATGGATACTAATGAAGACTATTGCTTATAATTTAGCACAGTTAATCGCCCGAGAAACCATTTAAGCGTCTGTATTTGGAGCATGGATATTAAAATCCTAGGCTCGTGTGAGGACGCATAATACGCCGTGTCATCGGTATAAAATACCGTTTCCACCAACAGAATTTTCGGAAAATATATATATATATATATATATATATATATATATATATATATATATATATATATATATATATATATATATATATATATAGATTAGTTGATTTTGCTGAAGGACAAGAACTATATATTATGAATTCATTCTATAAGAAAAATATCAGCAGAAAATGGACATGGAAAAGTCCATCTGGGCTCACAAGCGAAATTGACTACATCATGACCAACGATAAAACAATATTTACCAACTGTACTGTCCTTAACAATTTTAATGTTGGAAGTGACCACCGAATTGTACGAGCAAGGGTTCGGATTGACTGTCGAAAAGAGCGCGAAAAAATGGTAAGATCAAAGAAGGGCAAGGTGGATTCTGGAAAACTGCTGGAGAGGAAGCGATTTTGAGATTGCTTTGTCAAACCGGTTTGCTGCGTTACAAGATCCAGAGGAGGTGGAAATATCAGTTCAATATGAAGAAATCGCCAACAATGTACTTCAAACGGCTAGTTCAATAGCACCAGAGGAAAAATGTCTCAAACAAACAAAAATCTCCAGTGAGACCATTGATTAATGAAGAAACGGCGAGCAATGAGAAATGCAGGTAGTCCTTTTGGCAGGGTCGAGTACACTGAGCTCTGCAAAACTATAAGAAAACGTATCAGAGAGGACACGCGCCGATTCAATATGCAGCTACTGCAAAAAACCCTGGAAGAAAACAAAGGAATTAACAAAGCTAAACAGAAGCTGATAAACAAAAGAACGCAAATATATGCTTTAAAGCGTGAGGATGGCACAGTGTGCAGGACGCGTACCCAAATGTTAGAGATTGTCAGAAGGTTTTATTCCCAGATATATGAAGATCAGAGCCAGTCAGGGACAGCAATACCCACGGAAGAACAATATATAATACCAGATATCCTAGTGGAGGAAGTAACAAATGCTATAGAATTGATGAAGAACGGCAAGGCTCCAGGAAAGGATAGTGTAACCGTCGAAATGCTAAAAGCTGGTGGTCGGACGTTACATAAAACACTGGCAAAATTATACTCAAAATGCCTCAAAGAACAAAAAGTACCTGACTTATGGAAAAATGCAGAAGTGATCCTTTTACATAAAAAAGGAGCACAGGAAGATTTAAAGAACTACCGTCCAATAAGCCTTCTATCAGTGATGTACAAAGTTTTCACTAAGATAATTTCTAATAGAATATTAAAAAAATTGAATGACGCACAACCAAGAGAACAAGCAGGATTCAGAAGTGGATTCAGTACAATGGATCACATCCAGGTTGTACAGCAGGTCATAGAAAGGCACAACGAATACACCATGCCACTGTGCTTGGCTTTTATCGACTACGAAAAAGCATTTGATTCCATCTCAAAGCATGCGATAATGGATGCATTGCTTAGCCAAGGTGTAGAGAGAGCCTATGTAAACCTATTAGAATCGATATATGATGGAGCTACAGCCACAATTCACTTTGATGATCTTGAAGTGGGAATTAATATAGAACGAGGTGTACGGCAGGGTGACGCAATATCGCCTATTCTTTTCTCATTCTGGCCTTGAAGAAGTATTCCGTAAACTGGATTGGGAACAGGATGGGGTAAAGATCAATGGTGCAAACTTAAACCATCTTAGATTTGCAGATGATATTATTCTCATTTCACAAGACCCAGAGGAGCTGCAAAGACGTATACAAGAACTGTAAAGGGCTGGCGAACCATTTGGCTTGAAAATAAACCTGAAAAAGAGTCAGGTTATGTTCAATAACTTCGCTCAGGACAGAAGAATTTCAGTTTTAGGAAGGGATTTAGAGATTGTGGACAGCTTTGTATATCTTGGGCAGAGGATTTCCATGGAGGGGAACACCGCCCGGGAGGTGGAACGGCGTGTTAAATGTGGCTGGCAGGCATTTGGTAGGCTCAACATAGTGTTTAAGAGCAGACTCCCACTTTGTCTGAAAAGAAAAGTATTCGATCAGTGCGTTCTTCCCGTTATGACATACGGAAGTGAAACCTGGACACTCTCATCGCAATCAATTCAAAAACTTCGGGTGGCACAGAGGGGAATGGAGAGATGTATGGTTGGCCTTACAAGACGAGACAGAAAGTCCTGCGCATGGATCAGGGAACAAACAAAAGTCTGTGACATTATTGGAAGAGTAAAACAGTTGAAATGGAGATGGGCAGGCCATATAGCGAGGCGATGGGATGACAGATGGACCAAGGCAATCCTGGAGTGGATACCGCTTGATCGCAAACGTCCGCGAAGAAGACCGAAAGCACGATGGACTGATGACATCGTTAAGTATATTGGACCCGAGTGGCAGAGGAAAGCCCAGGACCGTGAAGGTTGGAAGCATGCTGAAGAGGCCTTCATCCTGCAGTGGATCGATACGGGCTGATGATGATGATGATGATGATGATGATATATATATATATATATATATATATATATATATATATATATATATATATATATATATATATATATATAATTGAAAGAGCTCCTTTATCGTTAGAACAAGGCCAAGACAGTCTAACTCCAAATCTCCGTTGAGCGTTAGAAAATGTGGCTCAATGGATATAGATAAAAGTGAAAGGAAATTTATATAGGAGGGTAGCTTAACTGGACAGAGCCCTTGCAATGTAATCGGATGATCTGGGTACAGTCCCAATCCGAACTACCTACATTTTTCCTCAATTTATCTATAAATTCCTATCGATAAGGTTCCTTCCGTTTCCTCCTCTTATTTTTTCCTTTGCCCCATCTCTTCTACGTAAAGTTAAGAAAGCTTCACGTATTCTTCACAAATCTATATACATATATACAAATTCAGCCTCTGTATGTTTGTACTCGCAAAACTCGAAAAGTAGTCGATCGATTAACTAGAAATTTTGACACATAATTGCATTTCAATACGTGCGTATAGTAAAATGAAATCTGTCAGATCCCGAGCGGCCTACAGAGCATAATTTCAGCGTATCTCAAGCGTTTTCATAAGCTGAAGAGCCATTTTTACGGCTAAAAATATCGACGTACACCATATGAACATCATTCTAAACTGAATCACAATGAATTTCTTAATTCGGTCGATGTTCCCGGATTACCATCACACATTCTGAATTTGAAAATTGGAGTGCCAATTGTATTACTCCGAAGCATCAATCAGTAAAAGTTATGCAATGGTACACGATTAGTAATTACAAAATTGATGACCAATCTATCTGAAGCAGCAATTCTGATTTGACCTCATAAAGGTGAAGACATACTACTTCCACGAATACCACTCATTCCGACCCACATGGAGTTCGCAGTTCAAAAGACTTCAATTTTCACTACGTCTTGCGTTCGCTATGACTGTCAATAAAGCGCAAGAGCAATATTTGCAAGTGTGCGGTTTGAATTTGGAAAACGAATGCTTCTTTCATGGGTAATTATACGCCGCATGCTCGAGAGTCTGTAAACCGTCTGATCTTTATGTTTATGCAGAAAACGGACAAACAAAAAAGTAGTCCATCCACTAGCTTTACAATAAAAAACGATTTTCTATGAAAAACATATTTTTTCTTCCTTTCCTTTCATTCCACATCATAGACACAGAAACGCAAAACAGGATATTAAATAAACGATGTGTTTCCTTAGTGAATGTTTGCTAGAATATTTTTATATACTTCTCGCGAAGCGAAACGTGGCCGGGTTTAGCTAATATTCATGTTATTTTAAATATTTATAGTTAATTTTTCTATTTTTTTAGCTTATTAGTCTCAGTATACTTGTAAACTGGTTGAGTAGCGTTTTATCTAAGGTTTCGCATGAAATAGAAATTCCTGCTATTGAAGTATATACGAAGATCGAATGAAACGTCAAATACATTTCCCATAGATGCCTATGCAATCGCAAAGATGATTGTATTTCTGGACAATAGCTTCCCATCTAGTAATAGTTCACAAATTTCAAACCGATATGATATTTAATTTTGTTTTTTGTTATCATGGAAAAGAGGGAATTTCGTGTTTTGATTAGCCACTATTTTTGCATGGAAAAACCATTACATTTCATAGCTTATAAGTTGTTTACTGAGTTTCAATGAAAGCGCCATTCGCGTCGGTCGAAAATGGTATCTTTTACTCTGGCCGATTGCACCGGTCAATAAGTCCCCGATCGGACAAATAAAACACACTTTTTTTGCAAATTTCGACTTTATTAATCAATACAAAGAGCAGTGCAATCATTCTAACACTGTTCTAACATTTATATATAATTTTTCTCGAAAGATTTCTCTTTACCTTCAAGATATCCTTCAGTTTCGGCAATTGCCTCTTCATTGGAGCGAAATTTCTTTCCAGCAATCATTTGTTTGAGGTCTGAGAACAAGAAATAGTCACTAGGGACCAGATCTGGAGAATACGGAGGATAAGGAAGCAATTCGAAGTGCAATTCTTGCAATATAACCATCGTGGCCAACGATTTGTGGCATGATGCATTATCTTGGTGAAACAGCACTTCTTTTTGTTCATTTGGTTCATTGCTTTTTTGCGATATCGTCCTTCAAACGCTCTATAAACGCTATGTAATATTCGCTATTGATGGTTTTTACCTTTTTTTGAGATAATTAACGAACAATCCAAAAATACCCATGAGCATTCCAAAATACAGAGCCCATAACTTTGACTGGCGATGCTTGTGTTTTTAGTACGATTTGAGGAGTGCAGGAGTGTACGATTGAGGAGTGTAGTGATGGATCCATGTTTTATTTACTGTCACATACCGCATGAAAAAATATTTTTTATTTCGCTTAAACACCTCCAAACATTGCTGAGCATTATCAATACGTTGTTATTTTTGGTCCGCTGTGGGCAAATGCGGTACCCATTTCGATAGAAATTTACGCATTCCCAAATGCTCATGCAAAATGGCGTAAATGCATAAAAATGGTGTACCATAAAAATGATGAATCTTTGGCTTTACTTTACGTTTTGGCAAAACAATTTTGTGAATTTTTCTGATGTTGTCTGGTCTAACCATTTCGTTTGGACATCCAGAGCGTTCAGCATCATCGGTGCTTATACGGCCACGTTTTGAATTCAACACATCAATCAAGTATGGTTGATCTTCCTAGGGCAGAGTCCGGGTAATGTTTATCAAGCCATTGTTTTGCTTCAACGGTATTTTTCTTCATCAAAAAGTAATGCTTAATCAACACGCTCAATTTTTTTCCATTGTTATGAAAATAACCAAAGTAGCGTCACTTAAAGCACAATAACTCAGAAACCAGTAGATAGTCATGAAATTTTGTCACATGACGTTTGAAGGTTGGCACAATCGACCACTTTCGTAAGTGACGCCATCTATATGTTAAACCAGTGTCTTATTGACCAATATGTCATTAAGAGATATTCCTACATAAAAATTTGAACATGCATATCAAAAACATTACATATAAGCGTAATCTGAAGAAGATTCCACAGTGATTCGTGACTGTTGATAGAACTAGAATTCATGGATTACACATCAGAAATGAAGCAACAATCAAAATAGCGAAAGTGAGAAAACGAATATGCTTCCATGGGCCGTAAGGTCATGGCTGCTATTTTCTGGGGTTTTCAAGATATTACCTTGACCGAATATTTGGGAAAGAGACATACGATCACAGGACTGTACCATGCTGCAGTATTAAGCAACTTCATTTGGCGTTTTTTCTCTTGTGGTAAAGAAAAAGTAAAAAAACTATCACAATGCAGTCACGCATTATCCTACTCGTTTACCAAGTTGCAAAGGCGATAATGGCCGGCAATTTGGTTGACAATACAAATTAATTCCGGATCCACCTTATTCTCCGGACTTCGCTCCATCCTATTACTTTCTCTTCCCAAACATTAAAAAATTACTGGTTAGAGAGAAATTCTCATCAAATGAAGAGATCATCATCAAAACAGAGGACCATTTTGCGGAGTTCGACAAATCGAAATTTTGGGAGGCATACGAAAGTTGGAAACTTATCGGGTGAATTGTATTGAGCTAATAAAAGATTATGTTGAAAAATAAATTGACTTTCGATCAAAAAAATATTTTATTTAACACTCGGTACACACAATGGGGTGTGGGATACCCAAGCGATAAGTTGCAACGATGCAACTATTTTATTTTTCATTTTTGAAGAAATACCGCTGATGTAAATTTAGACTATTTCTCATATAATCCCCACATGCTCAGACGAGACAGTGCGTAAATAGCATTGGACCTGTCTGCACCATGCAGTTGAGCCGGATATTTTATACCCCATTGTTTGCTTTGTGTAACAATTTTTATGTTGTCACGTTTATAGTTTTTGTTGGAATTTTTTGTGAATGCACGTAAGTTATACACTTATATCTTACTTTTTGTTTTTGGTAACATATTTTCATTGTTTATCCAGAAATGGCTATCACGCTATCAACCACTTAATGATAAGGAATTGAAACGTTTGATTAGGGAATCATCGGATAACGAAAACGAATATGAAATATTTGGTGGCAAAGACTGATAACGAAGCCGATGGTTTGGAAATTTAGTCGGATTCTGAAAGCAAGCAAAGTGGGGAAGATGAAATCGACCGAATCGAACGAAAAGATCGGCGCGTAGCTACAAAGACCATAACCAAGAGTAAAAGGAAAAAGCAGTTGCACGATAAGTTGCGACATTCCAAAAAAAAAGAGGTAGACGTCAGGCTCGAAATTTGGTGAGTCGTCTTCCTGGTGCAGCTAAGAAAATTACAAATGTCCTTGTGGTATGTAATATGCTATTTAGTAACGACATGTTAGAACTCGTTTTAAACTATACTAATGAAGAAATAACTAGGCGTTTTTCTGCCATTCCCAATAAGCAATCATATTATAGATAGATACTGTAGAAACAAAAAACATTAGATTGTTATATTTGTGCTGTGTTCAAAAATCAGCCTATTAAACTCTTAATTAATTGTGGTGACACAAGTTTGGGTTATCACTTTTTAAAGCAACAATGTCGTAAAATCGTTTTGTATTGTTAACATCCTGTTTGAGGTTTGACAAGGCTATAAGAATTCAAAGGAGAGAAAGTGATAAATTCGCACCTATTCGTCAAATTTGGGAAATGTTCATCTCAAACAATTAAAAACTCTACACGCCACATGAATACTGCATCTTAGATGAACAGTTGATTGGTTATAGAGGAAATTGACCATTATATATATATATATATATATATATATATATATATATATATATATATATATATATATATATATTTATATATATTTATATATATTTATATATATTTATATATATTATATATATATATATATATATATATATATATATATATATATATATATATATATATATATATATATATATATATATATATATATATATATAGCAAATTTGTTATGTTGAACATAATGAACAAGTACGTCAGAAAATTGGCAGAACCTATTTACGGAGCTGGAAGAAATATAACGGCTGAAAACTAGTTCTCATCGGTCCAGCTGTTCGATACAGTGCTCCGTCAGTATAACTTTGCTATGTTAGGGATAGTCCGGAGTAATAAAAGGGAAATTTCTCCATCTTTTTTGGTCGCTAAGGAAGTAGGAATGTCAAAATTCGCATTTGATGAAAATAAAACATGGATGCCTGCTACTCCGAAGAAAAATAAAATAATTTTGTTAATGTCCACAAACCACTATTCAAATTCTATAGATAAGAACCAGAGAAGACTGAAATCTTCACTGAGTATAATGGTATAAAAGGTGGAACTGACACCTGTGATAAATTATGTCACATATGGCCAATGAGAGTGTTTTTGCGGAATGTTAGATCACAGTAGTATAAATGGAATAATCCTAGTTAGCCTATCCAATGAGAAAAATGAACAGAAGGGTTTTCTTGAAGAGTTTAGCTTTCGATCTAGTAGAACCTTTCTTGAAGAACAGGTTAGAAACAACAAATCTAAGAAGAAGAAGGATAACAGAGAACTCTAAGAAGAAGAATACTAGAGACATATTAGGGGCGGAAGCAGTCGAAGTTCCTGTACCAGTTTTAGAGAAATACGTTTGCTGGGCTTTCTGTGTAAGAAACAAGGACAGAAAATCAAAGAAAATGTGTATCCATTGTCGGCTACCGATGTGCGAAGAGCAGAGGGTAATGAGTTGCGTTAAATACGTGCACTGAAATTTCTTTAGTATTTGATTACCTCATTAACAGTGGTTTTTTCCAAAAATGATTGTTCGTGTGAACAAAGGAAATATAAATGCTGCAGTTTTTGACTACAAAAACACTCATGTGGGGTTTAGTACACCCCAGAATGGGTTCCACGTCAAAACATAAGTGTGGAAACGAAGAGTTGAAAAGAAACTAACTTCTCGCTCTACTCTCGTATGTATAATATATGGGTTATTACACATTTACATCTTAATACAATTAAAACTGTTTTCAGCAACGATGCAATAGTTACCCTTAAAAACCTAATTTTCAATAATAACAATAAATGGTCTTATATCGTAAAGTAATAAAATATTCTAAGGGAAATGAAATGTACTTATTTTATTTTGTTTGAGAGTTCCTACAAAACTGTATAGCAGTTCGTTTTTTTTTTATTGAAAATGTGGCAGTAATTATATCGATAATACGTAATTATGTACAAATATATTAGAAATTATACGGTTATTACTTAATTATTTGATAGTGTTGTTTGCGAAATATCAAATTTGCCAATTTGCTGTGGATATGCTGACAATGAAAACAATTATTTGTCCGTTTTCGTAATCGTAAGTAATAATTTAGTAAAGTTATGACCTTTGGTAATACGAGTTATATAACTACTACAGCGTACAAAGATTCAATAAATATAGCATTGGATAGCATTTTATAAATTTTTAATGCTCTGCAGAAATATAAAGAAACAATTTGATCCAATAAAAATAATTATGAATTACATATTGTAAAGTGCAGACTAAAAATAGTTTTGAGATGGGTTTTACCTAGTGTGTAAAGATTACTTCAAGAAAAATGTTTTAAAAATATTATAGACAAGAAGTAACTAATTCAAGTCCAAGTATTATTTATTGTTATTCAGCGTTATAGGCATTGGGGGCCCTTTTGATATCGTTGTGTAGCTAACTATCGGTTTATTGGGTTGCCTATATTATGGTCACCCTTATCGATCACGATTGAAGTTGTTTAACTTAATTTATCGAAGAACTGATATTTGACGTGATGCGGTTCGCCCTTGAGGCTACAAATTTAAGTATACAACTCTATCAAATTAACTTTGGATGGCCATATGTAAAATTAAAGAATAGAGTAAAAAAAAACAGATACTTTTCTAATAAGTGGCGCTGCGATCGTAAAGGTGATTGAAAGACAATTTTGAAAATAAAAATTTCGATGTCATTTAACCCTGCCTAAATGACGGTACTTTTCCCATCCATTTAACATGGGATTTTGCACCTTTAATTTTTTTTTCTCGCTTATTATAGTGAATAGTTATACTAAATATTCTTGATTCTACTTCTGTTGTAATCCCTATCGATAGATAAATTTTTATATTGGAGTCAAAAATTTATTTTATAGATTTTTGGAAGGTTAAAATTTAGCTGTACCGTTTTTCCCAATAATTATACATTTTCAAATTTACTGACTACCGGATGCTTTTTATTAATTTAAATGTTGTAGAGTCAATCACAAAAGTCTACACACACCATACAAATTAGTTATATTTTAAAAATGGTTTAATTGTTGGCTTTTCTATTTTTACAAGTTATCAATTTTCAACACAAATAAACAACAATAGGCACAGAACCAAATATTTAATTGCAAATTGCATTCAAAAATAAATAAATAGTCCTGAATAATATCTCACGAAAGTAAACATAACTACATTTCTACAAAAAATTAATATTTTGTTGTTCCACCTTCAATATTTACGAGGTATCACTTTTAAATAACGAGACTGACGCTGTAAAACATTTTATTTTGATTTCATACATATTTACTTATTATCACCGTCAATCCCCTCCTCTATCCCTACAACGCTCCATGCCAATCTTCCATTGTTCGAAATAGTGCTCGAAGTCTGTCAGCTCCTTCAGGCGTTCTGAAGTAGAACGCATGCCGCATTCTCTTTCACAGTTTCAACGAACTCAAATCTTGTTCCTTGTTCTTTCACGAAGTTCAGCAAGAACGTGAAGGTAGTAATGGTGATTAATAGTTTGACCTTCAGGAACCCAGTGAAGATACATAATCCCATGAGTATCGAATAAAAATCATCATTGCTTTGAATTTTGATTTGCTCATTCGAGTTCTTTGACCCTGATCTAATTTGGGCTTTTCAAGTCTTCGTTTCAGGATCGTAGCAAAAAACCACGATTAGTTACATGTTATTACCCTTTCCAATAAGTTTGGGTCATTTTCAATAGCATTCAAAGTGTAAGTATAAACATTTTTGAGAGCTTCTTGTTGTTCAAATGTGAGAATTTTAGGCACCATTTTGGCACACACATTTTACATTTTAAAATTGTTATGTAAAATTTGCCGTACGCGTTTTTTTTGCCAATTCCTACAATTGCAGCAATCGCACGAATATTTAACCGACGATCAGATCGAACCAGATTACCGATTTTTTTAATATTGTCATCCGTTTTGGACGTGGGCGACTCGGGCGAGAATCATCTTCAACGTCTTCTCGGCCATTTTGAAAACGCTTAAACTACTCAAAAACACTCAAAAACACATGTTAGTACTTTTAGGGTAGGCAGGGTTAAACGGCATCGGATTTTTTTTTCTCAAAATTGTTTTTAGGTTCTAAAGAAATTATTTAGAGGATACCCAAGTAAAAAAAAGTCAATTTGGGAAATAACGAACACCCTAAATTTGCTGTAAAATTTCCTGTACAATTATTTCGTAATAGAATGATATATTAGATATCACAGTATCTAGTATCTACTTTACTTCAAAATGTTTGATTTATTTACTAAAAATGAATTATAGTTTCGATACCTGTTTTTATCTTTTGTTCATTTTAAGAATAAAAATACAAATATGCTGATGTAATAAAACAAACGTTCGCCATTTCGTCAAGAAAATATTATTATTGCCGAAAATAAGAAAAGAAGGTATTTTTTATAAAAATGTATTTAAATAATATTTAAAAGAAAATGATTTAACTTCGTCAAATGAAAAATATAAATGGGATTCAAAAAGAAATATATTCTGGGGAGCAAAAAAGGCAATATTATAAAAAACTTATTTAAAATATATTTAGTATTAATTTTGTCACATGTCACACACATTATGTTTTGGACATAAATTTCGAGCCATTCTCGAAAGTTTGCCTACACTCTTCCCAACATGTATTCATCGATTTCTTTAATTCGTTTACGTTTAAGTCTTCAATTCTTCAAGTGGGCGATGCTCACCTTTACATACGCGTGATTTCAAGTATCCTTGAAAATAAAGATCACGTATGAAAAGGCTCAGTGACGGAGGAGGCCACAGGATATCACTAAAGCCAGAAAATTTTCGATTAGAGGATGCAACTCAAATAACATTCAGAAAGTTCTAGCCATATAACAGGGTTTTCATCTTGTTGAACAAATCTCTTTGTTGATTTCTCGTCACTGAGATTGTGTGAGCTACTGTTCTCCATTGTACTGTACTGTAGTTTACTGTACTTCTACTGTAGGTCTCGAAATAAAAAAGAACAACTTTGTTGATAATCTCCCTCAATGGATAATCATCAAATTTATAGGAGTGTGAAACTTATGTGAAATATGCTATACAGTGCTCTTACTCATCCCCAATTCAGAATCGCTTCACCTAACAGACCGTGAGAAACTTCTCAGAAGCCTTGCGGCTGGAGATCGCATCACGTTATGATGCAATTATATCGGACGTTCCGTTCAAATGACGACTGAATTAGTCGTAAAGGTTGTTACCTTTACGACCTTTAAAAAATGAATACGTGGACTTGTTTGCATTACAAAAAAGAATAGATTATTATGAGCTGTAAACTGCTATTGAAGAAAAAAACCTGTAAGATGATTTATAATTTATCGTAAAATTAAAAAGTACCTATCACTGTACCGCACATGTTTTGGAAATTCATTTCGGCAACAGTAAGGATTAGAGGACTATTTACTGCCGTCTTTTGGATCGATAGACTTGTGAAAAAACAGCAGACTTGGCGTGAAGATTTAACTGAGTACACGGGAAACTTTGCTGGTGAACGAGGTCTAAAGATATTTGCCTTATTGACGGTATGTGACTACATGCAACGAATACGCGACAACAAACGCTTCATAATACCAAGATAAAACATATCAATGACCAGGTGGAACAAACTCTTGATTCTTCAACATTGATTTGATTTTTAGCTTCTCGAGGCAGCTTTTCTTAGAATCTGGTTCGCATTCGGCACTTTCACGTCCGGTTTTTGGATCATATTAAAAACACCACGTCTCTTCACCAGTAATAATGCTGTACTTAAAGTTTTCGTCATTTTTCGACTTTTTAATCAAGTCTTTGTGATGTTAAATTCGGCGAAATTTTTGTGAGCAAGTCCCAAATGATCGGTCAAAATGCGATGAACTGAATCTTTGGACATGTTTAGTTCTATTTCCATATATCGCTACGAATATTTTTTATAAATTCACGCACAATTTCAATGTTACTTTGAGTAATCACTGAATTTTTTGGACCAGGATATTCGTTGTCCTTAATGTCCTCACCAACCTGTCCAACCTTCTTTGCATCATTTAAACCACTCGCAGACTCTACCACGGGATAAACAATCCTCACCATACACTTGTTTCATTCATTGAAACACTTCGGTGAATGTTTTATCAAGTATAAAACAAAACTTAATGTGCGCTCTTTGTTCGACGTTCATTCTTCGACCGATGGTATAAACACGCTGACCCTTAGCGCGATAACTTGACTTCTAATGATTCGAATGTCATGAATTTTTTTTTACCTTTCCAACGCTTATCCCCGCCAAAAGATGTCGTCACTAGAAATACCTATGTTTAAAAAGTCCTCTTTTCTATGAGACGAACCTGTGATTTTTTAGTGTATCTGAACTTTAAATTCAAATAAAACAACATAATTAGATTTAAATTAAATTAGATCTTTATTTTATCTGAAATAATATTTAATATCATTAATGTTTGAAAACAATTTCGGACGAATGTCCGCCGCGGCTACTTATGATAAAGCGAATTCTATCAATCCAAATTCCGATCACTTTTTCAAGCAATTGGGTCTTAGTCCGCAATTGTTCGGATATAAAGGCATTAAATCACATAACCTTGGTGGCTAAATAACAGGTCCGTTCCTTGAAATAATTTTCTCACCAAATTGTTTCCTCAATAAATCGATTGTTGCTTTAGTTTTATGACGTATAATGCTGTAATTTTGGAACACACATCTCTTCCAGATTAACGCCATTTATATTCGGAATAAAATAATTATTGCTCATCGCTCTTTAACGATCCACGTTAAAGGTAACGTGCTTTCCAGCTTTCTAAAGAAATACTGTCCAATGATGCCACCAGCGTACAATCCGCACCATACGGTGTAGTTTTCTGGATACAACGGTAATTGTTGGATCATTTGTGGATTATTTTCAATTCAAATGCGGCAATTTTGTTGATTAACGTAACCATGTAGCCAAAATTGAGCTTCGTCGCTGAACAAAATGTTGCAGTCAAACTGGGGCCAAGTTGATATTGATTTTGAGCGCAAACAATTGTCTTGTGGCTTGAGTTCTTGAACAAGCTGGATCTTGTAAGACATCAGACCAAGATATTTACACAAAATTTTTCACGTAGTCGAATAACAAAGCCCAACTTCCTCCGAACGGCGACAAATTGATAAATTTGGATCTTCATCAACACTGCCAGTAACACAGGCGATATTTTCTACGGAACCTACAGTTTTTGGTCTTGTTTTAATATCGTGCAACGTAAAATGCATTCGCAATTGTTGATAATTAGCGAATACATCGCTCGGGGACGATTGTGTGCTCCATAAAATTCGTGAAGTTCCCTATATGTTTGGCGCATAGCACATTGATAATAGATCTCGACAATTTTCAAGCGTTACTCTGATGTTAAATGTTCCATAATAATTTGACATATTATGCTGAATAATTTTGACATTAGAGGCCCGCAAACTCACAGTTCGTTGGGCAGCAGAAGTTTGGACATACTAAGAAAATCACCCGTTACATTATAGTGTTTATTGTAGATTATAGTTATAAAAAAGGCACTCTGTATCGACAAAATTTATATATATATATATATATATATATATATATATATATATATATATATATATATATATATATATATATATATAGCGTTTTTTACAAAAACTGCGTATGTCACATTCAGCTGAATTTTCTAAACGCAAAAAAAAGTTTTATTATAGATTAATAACATATTTATGGCTAATTAGCTTCCGAAATTCCCGGTAATGCTAACTACATAACCGTTTGTCTTTCATTTATGCTGAATTTAGTGGTCTATTAAAAAGTTCCAAAAAGTATAGGTCATGGTTGCTTTTGCCAAAAATGAAAAAAGTTAATTTTAAAAGCTATGTTTTTGTTGTAAAAGTTTTTATTTATATCTAAAAAATAGTAGAATTTACACATTCAAAGTTTTATTAAAACACAATCAGGTATTATTACCGTTCAACAACTTTTAAAAATTTTTAGCTTTAGTCTACTAAAAAATATTTACTTAAAAAACAGTATATTTTTTATAAATAATAATGAAAGACATTGTTAATATATCGTTAGATAAAAAAAGGGTGAACATAAAATGTTTTTATTAATACAATTATTTTTGAAGTAGTTTTGGATTAGTATTTTTGAAGTAATTGTTGATAAAATAAATTATTATTATTAAAACGTAATAAAAATTGAATGTTTTTTTTCTTTAAATGAAGGAAATGACGGGTAGTTTTTGTAAAAAACGCTTCAATTGTAATATAAATTTTTAATATAGTGGAAATTTAGATATAAATCGTATTTCTTTTATTTAAAATTAATTTCTATAAAGTATGAGATACTTCTTTTAATATAAATTTAAATTATTATTAGTTATAACATAGGGATATACGAAATAGTACATCGTCCAAATGGCCACCTTAGCCCTTCTGAAATTATCCGTTAATGTTCCATAATGTGGCGATTTTATTTCGGCTATACTAACTTTAAGCTTATTGTTTGGCCTTAACTTGAATTTAAATATTTGCATTTGTCCATTTTTTATCTCGTTGGCAATATTATTGTTATTTAATAACCTGGAATAAGTATTAATATTATTGTTATTTGAAACATATCTGATAATGAAGTGTTATATTAACAATATAACTAACAATGAGTTATTAATTCGTCATATCGTAGACTTTATTCGAAGAGAATACTAAAATTCATTGAAGAACTAGTTTGAAATAATTTGCATTTTAAATCTAAATCCAATCATAGAATTTTTCTATAAAAAGCCTTTCTACAGGCGTAAATAAAAATTATTTATATTTGTGACCTAGTCTTTTTTATACAGGGTGTAAAGTTGAGTCACTTGTATTAACATGTTGTAGAACTCGTAAAAATAAGTAATTTTATCAAAAATCGTTTATATAAAACGTGCCAAATAAAAAAGTTATCAACAGTTAAAAAATTTGAAAACAGACCTGACTTTTTGATATTCTCGACCACTGCATTGTAAAAACATTAAGTTTACTGCTGATATTGGGTATGATATTTTTTTGTGTCCTTGTATGATTTCTTTTGATTACGATGTTCGATTTGACCAGTCGTAATAATGCGTGATTAATTTTTGGATGCTTTTTGCGATTAAAATTCCACAATGTCACAACAATGAACTAGTGGACATAATATTAACTAACGGGTGTGCCAACAAAATGCATCCGCAGTATGTCGGTTTGTACGCGGAAAGGTTTCCTTTAAGAAATCATCCGACTCCGAAGAGGTCACGCTGGAAGACCTGCACCACGCGAAATGGTAGAGATTGAGGAAGAAATTTTAGTCATTGTCGAAAACTAGCCAACAAGGAGCAATGGGTCTATAGCACGTTGAAGTTAATCATAGTAAAGTATGGAAGACTATAAAAAGTTGACGTTGATAATAGTAATGTGTGGAAGACTATACGACAAGAACACTTGTATCCCTATCATTATCAACGGGTACAGGCGTTACAATCTGAAGATTATCCTAGAAGGGTCAGTGACTTTTGTTTTGACTAGCTTTTACATCAGTACAACAAAAATTAAAATTTTACCAAATTTATTTTGGTTACCGACGAGATCCTATTTACAAGAAATGGAGTAAATAATTTCTATAACCATGTTGGAGCAGTAAAAAATCCGCATGCTGTCAAAATAACCCATTTTCAGCATATATTTTCAGTACATTTTTGGGCTGGCGTAGTAAATGCCATGCTTATTGAGCCTTAGTTTCTTCCAGATAGACTGACAGGTGAAAATTATTTAGACTTTCTTCAACACAGTCTGCCACAATTATTACACAAGATGTTCCTTTAAATGTTAGAAAGAATATGAATATACGATAAAATACTGTGGAAGAACTACAACAGCGAATCGAAAACGATTGTAATGTTATTCCTAGACACCGAGATTTTATTTTTGACGCGTGTACTGACCCATGGGTACCCCGGGCAAGATTTTGTGCTAACCGAACAAATGGTGACAGTTTTAAACAATTTTTGTAATATTTTTGTTTTTGTTATTCTACAACTTTTATACAAATAATTTTTGCTAAATTGACTTCTCTTTTGAACATCACAAAGTCAGGTCTGTTTTTAAATTTTGTAACTGTTAATAACTTTTAACAGTTTTTTAACAATAACTTTTAACTAATTTTTCGCAACAACCAAAAAATGCTAACTTTCAAGAGTTAATGATATGAAAGATATTTATCGAAATGATAAAATAAAAAAATTGCATATTTTAAACAGTCTACTTCAATTGTTGGAACAGCATTTGGTAGTAGTTTCACTTTTACCGTAGAAGTTCGATCAAAACAATCCTCAGCAAAATGATGGGAACATAAAAACCTACTGAGGTTTGGAAAAAAGTTTGGCTTTTTAATAAATTTTATCCACTGTGTTCTTCTATTTGGAATCTTTGCGAAATCTTGAAAAAAGCCAATAAAACGTGAACCATTTGCGGCACTGCAACTTTGTGTTCTATTTAACTCATTTTCCATAATCATTGTCCGCATAAGTGGTATTAATACAGTGTCTTTGAGTTGCGGTGTAGTATGGGGCTTATTTGTGTAAAACTTTTCTTTAAAAATCTCCATGCAAATAATTTGAAATTCCATATTAATTTTAGAAATAGCTTATAATGGCATTATAATTTTCTAATGGCTTATTATTATGTGTAGGCAGCAGATCTTGAACAATTTGAATTTTATATGGAAACAGGTATAAGTCACCCCTCAAAATTCGGCAAAAAAC
The DNA here is from genome assembly GCA_031761425.1 of Cosmopolites sordidus. NCBI lineage: Eukaryota > Metazoa > Arthropoda > Insecta > Coleoptera > Curculionidae > Cosmopolites > Cosmopolites sordidus. The sequence continues at coordinate 241,096 of JARFXV010000466.1, read as the reverse complement.
AAAATGGTATCGTGACACTTGCCTCACCTGATATATGAATAAACTATATTTATATGAACTCAATATTTTGAAGACTAATTCTATATATATATAGTCTACAGTCAATTAACTTATTATAATTGGTCGAAATTATATAATTATATTTTTGTTATTAATATTTAATTTTCATTACCAAACCTATTGCATAAATTATAAAGGTATCCAACATAATTTATAAACAAGAATCTGTCAATAACAGTCACTGATAAAATGCTCCTATATCTACCCACATAGGTTGAAGTTTGCCGAAAATACCCTATCCCGTTTAGTTGTCACGTATCACCAATCAGTATGACGAATATGTCATATAAGCAGGATTTTGCCATCACATCGACAAATATATCAATTGCTTAGTTAAATTAATATTTTACATTATACAGGGTGTTTTCAAAGTTGAGTTAATTATTTTAACAGGTTGTAGAATTCGTAAAAACAAGTAATTTTACCAAATATCATTTATATAAAAATTACAAAATAAAGAAGTTATTAACAGTTACAAAATTTAAAAACAGACCTGACTTTTTAATGTTCAAAAGAGAAGTCAATTTAGCAAAAATTATTTGTATAAAAGAGAATAACAAAAACAAAAATGTTACAAAAATTGTTTAAAACTGCCACTATTTGTTCGGTTAGCACAAACTCTTGCTCGGGGTACCCATGGGTCAGTACACGCGTCAAAAATAAAATCTCGGTGTCTACGAAAAACATTATAATCGTTTTCGATGCGCTGTTGTAGTTCGTCCACAGTATTTTATCGTACATTCATATTCTTTCTAACATTTAAAGGAACATCTTGTGTAATAATTGTGGTAGATTGTTTTAAAGAAAGTCTAAATAATTTTCACCTGTCAGTCGATCAGGAAGAAACTAAGGCTCAATAAGCATGCCATTTACTATGCCTGCCCAAAAATGTACTGAAAATATATGCTGAAAATGGGTTCTTTTCACAGCATGCGGATTTTCTACTGCTCCAACATGGATATAGAAATTATTTACTCCATTTCTTGTAAATAGGACCTCGCCGGTAACCAAAATAAAATTGGTAAAATTTTCATTTCTGTTGTACTGATGTAAAAGGTAAAGTCAAAACAAAAGTCACTGACCCTTCTAGGATATTATTCGGTTTGTAACGCTTGTACCCGTTGATAATAATAGGGATATAGTCTTCTACACTTTACTATTATCAACGTCAACTTGTTATACTCTTCTATACTTTACTATGATCAACTTCAACGTGCTATAGACCTAGTACTCCTTGTTGGCTAGTTTTTGACAATGACTAAAAGTTCTTCCTCAATCTCTAGCATTTCGCATGGAGCAGGTCTTCCAGCGTGACCTCTTCGCAGTCGGATGATTTCTTAAAGGAAACCTTTCCGCGTACAAACCGACATATATATATATATATATATATATATATGTATGTGGTGTTAGATTTTCTTCTCACACATCCAACCGTTGGGTTCCACAATCTCATGTGGAACACACAACAACCTGCGTCTCCGCCTAAATGAACATTTTTGTTGGTTGCTTGGCCGGGAAGGACGCCATCCGACGGGAAGTCGGCGACAAAATGGGTTGTTGGCTGTGGATAGGGTCTCCCTATTCTTCATGGTTTATTTCGGGAACAGACGGCTAACAGGGCTCTGGCAGAAAAAAACCCAGGTCGCGTCTGCAGTGGCAACTACCGGCAACCTGGTCGGCGTCTGTTCACCCAGAGGGAGCGGCTGCAGACCGTACTTCAGGAACTAACAATCCCTGGTTCTAAACTCCCAGGGGAAACACTGAACCCTATAAGCTTATAAGCAATCATGACTCGTGCAAGTAATAACAATGATACTCCAGGGGATAACCAATCTACCCGTCGACCGACGGCAACCGGTTGTTCGGATTCTGGGCAACCTGGACTTTCACGATTTCAGAAAAAGTCGGAACTTTCCGGCAAGTTTTCTCACAAAACACCTATATATGTATTGACACCTTCAACATTAACACGTTGATCCAACCAGAAAAACTTCACAACATCACTTCAAAACTTCACAGGCAAAAGATGCTTGTGCTTGCCCAACAAGAAACACGTATCACAGATGAGGACACGGTGGACTACGGGAACTATCGCATATTCAAAAGCACAGACGAAAAAGGACAGACAGACGAGTCGCTAGGGGCGCTCCGCTTCTGGGCATGACCTTTGTGGTACACAAAGGAATAGTTAACTCCATTAAGGAAATTGTCCCCATAAACAATAGACTAATAACAATGCGCATACAGTACGTCAATAAAACATACACCATGATCAATGTACATGCCCACAGAAACGGGAACAACAAGAAAAACCCCAAGGCTACAAAGAAATTATGAGCAACACTAAAGAAGGTAATGGCAAAGGTTCCAAAGGATGACGTCAAAATTTTACTGGGCGAATTTAACGCACAAATTCCATCAGAAAATCGTAGGCAAATTCCCCGGTCACAATTTTACCAACAATAACGGCATAAGACTCATCGAACTATGCAAACAGAATAACCTGAAAATCATGACAACTTCCCTAAGAAAATCTCCACGAAAACAGAAAACATGGAGATCGCCTATACAACAGATTGGAGAATTCCAGATAGACCACGTTGCGATCTTATTACGTAGAGATCCAAGATGTACAAGTCCGCAGGGGCGCGAACATTGACTCAGATAACTACCTAACACGAATCAAAGTCAAGTTCACCCCAAAGAGAATTAATCACAAGAAAATACATCTACAGAAATTCGACACGAAAAAGATCAAGGAATCCAACATAACATAGGAATGGGAAAAGGAACAAGCGGATACATGTGAAAAATTCCACAAAAAAATTACACAAAAAGCACATCAACTGATCCCATTAAAAAAGAATACAAAACACCCTTGGTGGGACTCGGAATGCGAAAATGCATTGCAGCGACGCAACCAACCCATTCAGGAATGCAACACTAAAAAATCCCCAGAGAGTTAACAGCTTTTTGATATGACTAGAAAACAGACCGAAAAGATTATCAGGCAAACTAAGAAGAAGTACATGAAGGAAAAACTAGACTCTATAGAGGAGAATTTCCGCACTTACAACACGAGAGACTTTTATAGGACTTTCGCAAGAGAAATCCGTGGATACACACAACAACGTCTTTGCTTCAGAAAGTGGAATGGGAGATTAGCGCTAACCAATCAGGAGAATTGTCAGGAGCTGGCACTCTATTTCTCTGATCTTCTTAATTGCCCTGAACGCGACACAAGATTTCCCAAGGAAAATTGTATCTATATCCACTCAGAATTACCACCACCAACATAGGAAGAAATCCACAGGCACGTACGCAAACTAAGGAATAACAGGACATCCGGTGAAGATAGTATCACCGCGGAACTATTGAAAAACCTCGGTCCAAATTCACTGCAGGACCTTACGCAAATTATCAAGCAACATCTGGCAAACAGAAAAATTACCAGATGAATGGAAATACCCGCTGCATAAGAACGGAGACGGAATAGATGCGTACAACTACAGAAGAATCTCCTTACTACAAGTCACGTACAAAATCCTCTCAGCATACCTTCTCCAGAGAACACAAGAACAATTAGAACACAAAATTGGTAAGTACTAGGCAGGCTTTCGCACTGATCGATCATGCACTGAATAAATATTTAACTTAAAAACAATACAGAAATACCGAGCTATCAGGAACGTCCCAATCATCTGCACGTTCGTGGACTTCAAGAAGGCATACGACTGCATCGACCGAAAATCTTTGTTCAACATCCTAGAAGAGCATCTACTCGACCTGACCGACTCACCGACACAACCTCAAAAGTGAAATTTATGGAAGAAATTCCCGAACCATTCCTGATTAAAACTGGAGTACGCCAAGGAGGGTTATTCAACCTCGTTCCGGACAAAGTCATAAGGGAATGAGAAAAAGAACTGAAAAATCAAGGACACTGAAAACCAATTAGACTAGGACGCCCAAAAACATCATAGAATATCATGCCTAGCCTTTGCAGACGACCTAGCCATACTCGCAGGCAATTAAAAAAAGGCAACCAAACAGATAGAAGTCCTCAAGGAATGTGCAGAGAAAGTCGGCCTACAAATCTCCTTTCAAAAAACCGAATTATTCTGCTCAAAATTACATATCCAGAATTTGAATACCAAATACGGCAAAATAAATGGGTCACTGACTTCAAATACCTGGGCGAGATCCTCGAAGCAGCAGGAGGAGAGAAGATAGAGGGCATACGGCAAGATACACGATATCTACAATAAGAAATGCATATCCACAAACGCAAAAATAAGACACTACAACACAGTAATCAAACCAGAGGTACTATATGCAAGCGAGGCACTTAAACTCCACATAAAAAGCGGCATAGGAAACATACTAAAAGAGCAAAGCAAAATTACGAGGAAAATTCTCGGCCCAAAACTGACCGAGGAAAGATACAGACTACATTCTAGAAAGACCACAGAGAGAATGTCCAACGTAGCGGCGAACATAAAAAAAAGAAGGTTGAAATTCTATTGACCTATCAGTAGACTCCCACCGACAATACTCAGCAACGGAATTCTTACATACATACAAGGAGTCAAGTCAAGAGTACCATGGATCGCATAAGTCAGAGGTGATCTGGGAAAGGCCCTAATAGGCCCGACAGAGATTGACGATAGAATATCGTACAAAAACCAACTACATATGTGGAATGTTGCATCAGAGAGCGAAGTTTCGAGGAGCTGGGGGGACAAGGTGGACGGAGGAGAGAAAGAGAATCCACGGAGAAAGGATAAGAGAGGTGTGGAGGATCAGAAAAAACACTCGAAAATGAGTCAGAATGCTTTGCGTGATTCAACCGGGTCTATACGCACCTAATAATATATATATATATATATATATATATATATATATATATATATATATATATATATATATATATATATATATATATATATATATATATATATATATATATATATATATATATATATATATATATATATATATATATAAATATATATATATATATATATATATATATATATATATATATATATATATATATATATATATATATACATATATATATATATATATATATATATATATATATATATATATATATATATATATATATATATATATATAGATATATACCTAATTTAAATATGAACATTAACTCGGTGCAAGATGCAACTGATTACCTAACCAATTTTTGGAAGTTATATGATTTTATAACAGGAGATAAATACACTTTACTCTTTGAAAAATAGATTTTTTTTAATTAATTTAAATTTTTACATTTCTCTACCTTATCTAGTAAGTCTTCATTAATGTGTGGCCGGTCGCGTTGGTGCGGACGGTAAGAGCAGCGGCCTGCCGCTGCTATGCCGAAACCGCACTGGAGTGGTAGTTGGTTCCATTCCAGCGCTCGGATGGTTGTTTTTCTTTCTTTATTCTGGCTGTTTACTTCCTAAATATTTGTGATTGTTTCTAGGCAAGAGTGTAAAATCCGACTACGAATTACCCCTCAGTCACGTCAGTTAAAGGCTGGGTAAGGCCGGATGCCTTCTGAGAAATGTTCTACGTTGGTCACTCACCAGTCGGTAGGTTTCCTGATAGACTTATGGGTGGATACATAACCAAGGGTTTATATCCCGAGGGGGGTGCTGGCCTGGGTTTGTCGGAAGCTGATAACCGTGGTTCGGAACCCACGTTAAGCTGTAGGTCCAGTCGCTAAATAACCTAGTTGCTGATGCGCCTCTAACCCTAGCACTTTACCTTTTTTTCATTAATGTAATACAGTAACGATAATTATACAACAATTTATTGTTTTAAACAACTGTAAACTTCTATCAGTTTCTGGTTTTTATTCATACTGCCGTACGCTACTGCCAAATCGGATACATTAGTCGGCCATATGCAACTACCATTGTGATCCCACTTACAGAATCATATGCTCCTTCCTGTAGTTTTATATTCAAAGGTTCTTCTCATTCTCGGATGGATATTGTTTGATCAGGTGTTTCTTTCACATTGGTTTTCAATTATTTGATTGTTTTCCACACTTCTGTGGATTGTGATTCTCCAATCAAACTTTCTACTTGTATACACTGTTGCTCCCAATATTGATTTTTATTTTCTTTTATTTTGCCTTTCAGTTCGTTTCTGCTGCGTTTCTCATTTCTTTTGGTTAACCATTTATTATATAAGTGGTTTTTCTGAATGATTAACTCTTATATTTCTTCTTTGAGCCAGGCTGCTTTTATTCTTGTTTTTTGTATCCATTGCTTCCATAGCGGTGTATGCAATTCATTTTTAATATTTTCATATTCTTCCTCCACATCCTCTCGTATCTCTATTTTCTGTAGCTCGTCTCTTAGGCGATTTTGATATAAAGGCGATTGCCTGATACTATCTTGTTGGACCAAATGTAGTACATATAACTTCGATCTCCTTTTGTTTCGCTCTTCACGGATATAGTTTCTCTGATATTTTTCTAATTCATTTCACCAGTTATATGACTCTTTTTACTCTCTTATTCTCTTTACTCCACTATTACTTTTTAATAGTGGAATCTGAATTATGATTGTGTCAATGATGGATTTTTGTTGAAGAGGTGGTTTTTCCCATATATATTTGTGGATGTATTTATGGGCAAAAAATTCATAATAATTCTTAAAACGATATTATTTACAATGCTCTATTGAGGTTCTCCAGGCCTATTTAGTGTATTTTTACCGTATTCTTCAACTACTTCATCATCCAGGCTTGAGCCGCCTGTAGGATTGAGGTCGCTTGTTAATATGATCTAATTGTTCTTAGTATATTATCCATGACTTTAGTGAGTTGCTGATAGAAGGAACCCTAAATTTAGCTGTGGAATCTTTCGTAGGAGTATACGCACCTATTATGGTTATTGTATATTCATATGCGGACTGTCATTGATATTACACTCTTCGATTTGCATTCCACGTTCTTTATATATTTTGTATGTTTTTCGTTAAGATTTTAACTTCTACAGAACATTATAATATTTTGGTCTGAAATATGTACCCATTGCACAAAAAAACTGGGATTACATCAACACAGTTTTAACCTAATTAATGAGCTTTACCTGCAAGATCGTTCGTTAATGATCAGAGTTGAAGGCGTTCGTCTATCCGGATGTTCGAAACTAATAAAATTCCTATGTCTGCTACTGACCCTCTCTACAAAACACGATGACCTTCTACCTTTTGGGCACTGATATGGGGGTCGCTCGATGGTTATAGAAGGGCGACGGCGCGATATGAATATTGGTCGTTCAGGACGTTCAATGGTGATGAGCGATGGTCGACGATCACGGCTGATGATGGGAATAACAGACCCTGTAACAATAACCCAAAATTAATTTAGAATTTTGTGTTAAACCACTTCCTGATGTTCATAATTTTGGTACACATTGTTATATTAGCAATTTATTTAATGGGCTTCAGTTTTTAATCTTAAATACAGCAAAAATTCTTTCTTGGCAAACTAACAAAACTTACTCCAGATTACTTTATTACGGGGTTAGGGTGGAAATGAATTCAAGCAGATTTCTACCAAGCTTCAAATTACTTCTATATTTTAAATAGTGTTTGTCTGCATTTTGTTACATTTAACCTCCCATTCTTAAGTATCATCTTTCATTTATCTTTATATTACCACCAAATTTGTCATGAAGAAGGAAACCTACCTATAGGTATACGGCTATTCTTAAACATAGTGGTGGATTAATGACAAGAAGAGATCAACCCGACAGCATATTATAGGAGTCGAAATCTATATTAGAAGTCCAGGAACAGAAACAATGCAAATACCAATTGGATTCATGTTCCTACCATACTATACAATGATTGAACTGTTCATTATTGAAAACATAGCTATGAAATATCATCAGTTACTTTAAACATTATTGTTGTCGGAAGATATCGATACAAAATTAATTTAAAGAGTGCTGCTAGATGCAATTTCTAATATAACATTACCATTCAATATTGGAAGGGCTATATGAGAATTTTCAAAATATTACATTGTATCTTCTACAGAGCTGGATAGACCCTAATATTAAAGTAACACTAAAAGCACATTGAGAAGGATAAATGATTAAAATTGTATAAAACAAATTTTTACCTTGTTATCGAACACTTATCTTATTTTTAACTTTGTGAGAATATAGTTTTGTAAACAATGCTACATTATCAAACACGACTTTAAAACTAATGGTTTTAAAGTCGTAGTTTTATAAATGAACTATCACAAAGCAACGAATAAATCAATCAATTATACAGGTCAACAAATTTAAACTTTTTTGATGTAATATTGATGAAAATAGGTGTATATGAAGTATTTTGTAGTCCTAAATCCGAAAATGATAAGCTAATTACTGTAACACGTACAGTTTTTTTGTTACAGGGGATCGGTGGTGGCGAAAGAAAAGGAGACAATATATTTTGACTATCTAATATTTATATAATATAAACATGCAATATGTCTGAAATCTATGCAAAGATATTACTGAGAATTATGTGAATAAAAATTATAATACATGAGATGTCATACAGCGACTAAAACTTTCACTTTTTCCTCTGTTCTGTAGCATGATCTCTTCTTAAAAACCAGCAGTTGTAGCCGAACACAGATCGATTTCAGCATCCGTGGTATCAAGTATTTTTAGGAACATGCGACATCCTAGTATCTCATAGGCTTTCAAGAGTTCATCTGTGAGGTTTTTATAATTGTTATTTTCTTGTTGCCCAAAAGTCCTTTCACTCCACTTACAAAATACTTCCGAGCTGCTATTTTCTTTTCATTTAATTTTTCTTTAAAAGGGAAATCACCTAGAGATTTGAGATCCAATAAATATGCCTTCTTTTAATTTTGCATCACTTAATTGAGGAAATATTTCTCTTAGGTTGAGACCTTTATTTGAAACTTTGTTTTGAAATTTGACTATCTTCTTTGTCCTTGGCTTTGACAAAGTTTTTAATTAGTCCAAGCTTAATATGGAGAGGTGAAAGAAGCACTTTTTTGGGTTAACAACGGGATCATATGTAATGTTTGAAGCACCAGTTTCAGAAGAAGTTCTATGAGGCCAATCTTTGTTACTGTAATGTTCTTTTGTTACCCTACTGAGTACTGCCTAAGAGTGCTGCTGAAGATTTTTTTGCTTTCTCCTTCCTTCTTTTTACTTTTCATGCTATTGAAACCCTATACACGAAGTAAACCAGGAAAATGTGTTAAAGGAAAGAAACTGAACGTAAATAAAATATGGTGTTTTGCTCTGAAAAATTGTGTGCTGTGATAAATGCTCGGCGCAACCCATCCAACGCCCTTCCTCACGAGCCGCCACTGCTACTGTCCCATAAACATAAAAACCAGCAATAATTTGTAAAACGCCATTAAAATCCTAGCAATATACGTATCACTTTTAAATCCCCACAAATATCCCACTGACACTGATCATATTTAACGCGCTTTAGTATGGTTGCTAAGTTGTCATAGGTTTCTTTCATTGTTACTGAATGGGTTAAAGAAATAGATGAATTTTTGTTTCTATTATGAGCAGGATCTTAGAGCTCTTAGGCTGTATATCGATGATTCTATGAAAATACGTCACTCAGACGGTGTATGTTCTATATTAAGCTCATTCATTAAACCATCGCTATTACAGACACATAGCGGTCCTGCCATTTATAAAAACTTGAAAATGTTACATTCTATTTTCGGCAAACGGCTGACGTAGGTCAGTTAATTCATTCTGACTTATTTAGTTGAGGTTCACTAGTAGTTGTTAAAAATTTCGATCACTACTGGTATTCTCAGAAAGTTGTGGATCAGATCCTGATGAAGAATTATAATCACCGGGAAAGATGTTGTCCAGGTTTATAGGCGCAATCGGCAGGTAGTTCTTGGCAATGAGAAACTGGCCTAAGTGCAAAATCCCGTTTGTTTTAGTGATTCAAAAGTAGCAATTATTTACATGGCCAGTGAGTTTTCTCCACACCGTCCGCAAATATAACAAAACTTATTCGTTGGATTTTTACAAACGACTAGAACTTGCCATTTTATATAAAATTGACTTAAACACTTGAATGTACTGTAAACGAGACAGAAACAACTTAAACTATAGAAAACGATAAAACTGCCTTTAAAGGTTCGTAGAATACTATTAAGATACCCCCTCTACGGTCTTGTGGTAATGCCTACATTATCAAGTCCAAAGTCAGGAGCAAATAATTTCAATTATCCCATGACATAAAGGAGAAGTATTTTATTTATTAAGTAAGTATTTTCAAGTATCTACTTGAAAATGGGAAGTTCTAGGCCATTTCTGTGAAAGGATGTTTTAATAACTACCTACATGAAACGCAAAAAGAGCATTCTCATCAATGTTACAACAGTCATATCGACCTAAATTATTAGTTAAATAAATAAGTTGGGAATAACAGAGCATACGAAATTGATGTGGATAAAATGAGATTTGTTAAATCGTTTTCAATTACTTATCCATATAAAGAAGTAGCGTAAGATAGTTAAGCGCTTATTATTATTGCTATTTATAGTTATGTATGGCATACTTACAAAAGTAAATGGGACAAGGACGACAAATAGAACTTGTGTAAATATATATTGGATATATAAAATAGATAAATTATTCCGGTATTAATTTAATTTTTCACTGGAGTATATAATTATCTATACCAAGAACCGACCAACTACTTCTTTTGTCACAATATCCCTATGGCTTGGAATTAGATCAAACCAATCATACGTAATTGAAGGGGCAAGTGGCAGAAGGTGTTAAGTATCATTTTCTGAAAAAGTCCTGTTTTGTTGCAGAAGAGAAAGTTATGTGCATATGTGACTTGCCTCCTTAGGATTTGGTTCTATTATACATATCTAAGCAAATACAGACTAGCAGAAGAAGGTTTCTTGTAAAAAGTAGGAGCAATGTGGCCATAACCTTTTCCATTCTAATATTTGAATTTTTAATATCAGATAGACCTTGGTAATGATATGACACCGATATGACACCTAAAACATAACCTTACAAATATTCTGTCAGAATAGTTGTTTGGTAGTTTTTTAGTTATAGACTAGAATTAAATCAAATATAAAAATGCTGTGTCGAGGGCAACTTATGGTTCAAAAAGTTCATCATGTAATAATATAGAATTACTGAAGAAAACTTCTTTAAGTGAACGTGATGGTGAACAGCAGACTAATAATCAAGGTTAGATAACTTCGAAGTAAGTTCAGTTCGTTTAAAGTTAAGGTATACTTTAGACTATGTTTTTATAATGTCCAAAATAAATTATTCAATCTCATGAAGTGCCTAAGTCCTAAAACTTTACAGGACAAAATCAACAAACAGAATATGGGACAGTCTCAATGCAGATACAACATATCAATGAAAATATACAAGGATCAAGCAGTGATATGTATATAACACTTTTTTTATACTTATTGAATATCTACTTATAGTCTATTTGCAATTTTAGTTTGTCCTATGGGGTACTAATAATGACTTTTATGATGATGTACAATCTGAGGTGGACTCAGTAATGGATGGTATGATAAAATTATTTAATGAAATATAATTTTACCTAATATTTCAACTTTTTTCAATCATTAGCGGTTCGTCGTAACCACAATGTTAATGAGTCAAGTGGCAGTGAACCAGTCATCTTTCTGAATCAGAAAGTGATGATGAAAATAGTGATAACCAGGCAGAACTTGTGAATAATAATGATGAAAGCTGAGAAACTAGGGGAACCAAAACAATTAAGACATTTCCTATAAAACCAAAATCTGAAGAAAATGGACCAAAAACCCAGAAACTTGGAAAAGATGTGCTGCAGCAATTCATAAAGGAGGGTGTAAACAGGGAAGAGTTATATTTCTTATTCGGGGAATGTTGTTACTTATAAAAGCATCTGCTCGGGATGCTTATGTACAAAACGTGCAGATTAAAATGCAGTGCTAAATTTAACGAAGAAAAACGACGGTTAATATTTGATCATGTTTATAGCCTTGATATAAATTCAAAAAATTCATTATTATATAGAAGTGTTACTCCAGTGGAAGTTGCATACCAGCGTAAAAACTCTTCTACACATCAATCTCATTCTTTCAAATACTCACTCGTTTTGGACAATCAACAAATGTATATATGTAAAAAAGCATCTTGTGCTCTGTACCAAATTAGCCGTAAAAATGTGGACATCATTAAAGGTAAACTAAAGTCTGGACAATCAGTTCCATCTCAAAATGCACGTGGACGACATATGACAAAGCCACATAAGATGAGCGATGTTGTGGAGCAGGCTATTATAGATCATATTAATCAATTTCCAATCGAAAAGTCCCATTATTGCAGAAACAGTAATCAACATAAAAGTATTTGGCCCCATATTTGAATATGTCGCACATGTACAGAGTTTTTGTTGAAAAACCAGGCAATTTTTTAATAAAAAATCAACTTATGCAAACATTTTTTCAACCAAGTTCAATTTGTCATTTACTCATCTGAAGAGTGATAACTGCAGCAAATGTGATTCTGGGAAATCAGATATAACACACGAAGAGAATGTAAAACTAGGGTTTCAGTTGCTATCTAAAGATCGAGAAAAATCTTTGAAAAACAAAAACGAATGTTACATAACGGTTGACTTACAGCAGATCTTGCCCTTACTCAAAATTACTACGTCAAAGGCATTTTACCTAAATTGCAAATTTGCAATCTATAACTTAGGCATTCACATGATCACAACTGAAGGCCACCAAAGTATAATGCAAACGTGGACTGAAGATGTAGCCGGTAGAGGTAGTGCAGAAGTTGTAAGCTGTTTATGGAATTTCGCACAAACTTGTGAAAATACAAAAAAAAGAAAACATCTTACAGGCCCGACTCATGCTCTAGCCAAAACAAAAATTTTCATGTGATTTGTTTCTACCAGTTGATGATATTGAAAGGTACCTTTGAGATGATTGAACACAAATTTCCAGAGATAGGACATACGTATTTAGACTCAGAGTGAGATTTTGGGCGTATAGAAAAGTTCTAAGAAAACACAGTACCACACTTACCACGAAAAAATATAGACAGATCATTAAAACAGCATGTACAAAACCGTCGACGGTTAACAATATGGAACAGTACGTTCGTGATATGGATAGGTTACCAACTACTTAGGATTGGTGAATAAAAAGAAAGAACCTACTAAATGAAAAAGTTCCATGTAGAGATGGCATACCTATATAAGGAAACATACGATAAATATACTCTTTTGAAAAAAGTTTCCTTATTTAAAAATAAGCCATCAAAAAATTTTATGCCCCCGGTAGACGCTGAATTCACCAGAATTCATTACAAGATAGGAAACATATCACAAAAAAATTACAATAATCGAGATCAGTTATCCTTTACCCAAAAAGAACACTTTTTCCTACGTTAAAAAGTCTTATTAAAGTACATGACTTTATTTAGTTTGTATGTTTATTGAACCTATTTTTACTGTTAGTAAATGGAAGAAGGGGTTATGTAAATTTAAATTAAAAAAAATGACTTAAAATTAATGAATAATAAGAAGTAACGATGTAAAGGCATATAGATTTTGAAGGGTAATTAGTGATATGATGGGAAATAAGTTAACCAGAAAATTTAAAGTTGAATTAAACAGAGAGGTAGCGTAGGCGCTAGGTCTACGCGACTAATCATGGATTCTAGAGTCATGATTGCGATCTTTAAGAAATTTTAAATTCTAATAATAATAATATTGTTGGTAAAGTTTTTACAAGTATCTCGAGAAAACGAAAGTAGATGCAACATGCAGGATTGGAGACTGACCTAGGTTTTGTTCTCTATAAAAACCATTTTAAAATGTTGAGGTCTGGAAGAATCCTAAATTCGTTGGATGAATATGAATATCCAGTGGAAATAGTTGTCGAAAGTGACTTCAAGGAATTTGCGCGAGACTTTGGTGGTATTAATGGTCTAAGTTGAAAGTAAGATGGGGAGTTTATTATAGAGTTGTTTTCTATATAAATGGTAGCAAATTTAAAATCAAAAGAACAGGATCACTGATCAATTAGATCAGATAATTCAGCAAAAAATTTGGCCTACATTTGAAGAGAAAATTATAGCATCATCAGCAATGAGTTTGATATTGAACTGGGTTTGGATGAGTACAGAACCCTAAAATAAGAATGAGAGGATTACATTCGTTCTAAGTCGAAAGGATCAATTAAACAAAAAATTGGATATAAAGTAAACAATATTGATCTGAGGTCACTTTTATAGAACTGGGATATTATTGACTTAATTATTAATTATTATCCGGATTTCCCATTACCCAATCTTTAGATATTATTGACCTCCAGCCTCCAGGTCATGTCGATTGCTTGACAGAAATCCGCGCTAATGATTATTTTGGTTGATTAATTGATGTTTGATTGGTTAATTAGTTGACAGTTGATTGGTTGATATATCGACTGTAGATGGATTTTACTGAAATTTAGATAAAGCTCATGTTAATCCTTGTATCTAATGAAGGTGGGTTCGTTCGTGAAGATCGTTCACAATTCTGAAGAGATATATTCTTAGAGAATAGGGCATGTTATTAGAAAAGGTCAGCCAAGTACCATAGAAACATAGTGGAACCAAGAAACATAGTGGTAAATCCATGTCGCTTCAAAAGGAATGATGTATTTCAATATCTAAACGTAAGTTATCTGTAACCAAATATTTTTTTAATAGTGTATTTTAATCGCAAATCGTTACTTGTAAAACATTCACCATCAAACGTGTATATATATTTTCCGCCATTCGAATACGTGTATAACTTAACCGAAAACGTTTTCGTTCCAAAAACAACATTTAACGCGGATTTGTTTTTATCAACATTTTTTGACGTGTTAAAAATAGTCAGTTGAATTAATTTTATCTGCACAGATAAGTATCTATCTAATCCACATATACATATACGCGTAGATAAGAATCTAATTAGTTTACTAAAAATATATCAGATATATTCCTACCAATCTACAATTATATATAGAAGGGTCAATCAAATATAAACCGAAATTTTACAATTACTTTCCTCAGCCCATCACGAGTGGGCTTTCAGTGTAGATTGTTGCAGTGACATGAATTAGGAGTGGGGCAAACCCTCGGTGAGCTGTTTCACTCAGTTCTTTTGTCAGCACTGCCATGAGTGAGCAACAGGTTAAACCATCTGACATATTAACTGGGTTGAAGGTTCAGTATGGGAACGATAAAACCTAAGATCCAAGTGGTTGGTTGGGCCAAAAAGTTTAAGAGTGGACGAGAAACTGTGGTAAATATAAGTTATAATCGACATCCTAGATCAAGTGTCACAGTATGGAATGGCGAAGAAAAGACAAAACCTGCCCTGTAAAGGCCAAAACCCGTCTGTTAGTCTGTAAGGTTCTCGCGACCGTTTTCTCGGCTCAATGGAAGTTTTGCTGATTGATTTTGTATATGATCGACGTACGGTTAATGCTGTCTACTACTGCCAATTGTTGTAAGTAACAAAATCCGCTTACAGGAGCAAAAGAGGCGGTGTCCCCATCAGAGACGTCCTCTTTCTCCATGACAACTCCAGGCCACAAATATCGGTCTTGAAGAAGGAAAAACTGGCGAATATGCATTGGGAAACTCTTGAACACCCTCCATACAGCCCAGATTTGTCACCCTGTGATTATTTTTTGTTTGCCCTGTTGAAAGATGCACTTAGAGGGGTACGATTGGACAACGATGAAGACTCATGACTGAGGGGTTCGTGCGCAATGGACCCAAACTCAAAATTTCTACGAGTAAGGAATTCACAAGCATTTAAACCTCTGGGAAAAATGTGTAGAGCCTGGTGGAGACTATGTCGAAAAATGATCAATAATATTTTTGTATTGTTTTATAAATAATAATTATGTATAAAACAATTTCGGTTTATAGTTGATTCACCCTCGTACAATATAGTTGTCGTAGACAGTTTAAACTAAGAGAATGTATGGAGCTTTGTAAACACTAGTCACAATAGGAATACTAATTATCATGTCAATATTTAAATACATTATTTTCAGCGTATCATCTTCATCTAGTATTTGGGAAAGGAAAAGGTTCACAGCAGAGTATTATTGTCCAAACTTCGGGATGAAAATAATAATGTTTCACCTGTTTTCAACATTTGTGCAAAGAATTTATGTCGCATATACCCTATTCTCCAGACCTGGCTCCTTCCGACTTATTTCTCTTTTCATGCACAAACAAATGGTTGAGTGGGAATAAATTCACATCAAATAAAGAGGTCATTGTCAAAGCAGAGGATTATTTTACAGAGTTCGATAAATACTTTCTGGAAGGCACAAAAAAGTCGGAAAATCGTTAGGCGAAGTGTATCCGGTTAAAACGAGAACTACGCTAAAAAATGAATCGATTTTTTTATTAAAAAATACAATATTTCATTTGAAAAGTAGTTTTCAAAATTCGACGTTTGACTCGTCCCTCGTATATTAATGATGTTATCATACACCCGCACTAATATATGATTAACGCAATATAACACAGTCTTGGAGCTTTTCAAGGATCACACATGGTAACATGTTTAGTGTAATTGTTGCCATATCAAATCCACACTTAGTGAAAAATGAGATTAAATATGAGATTAACATCGATTCTATAATGCTTTGTATCCAATTTTAATCAAACCTGTAGACAATTTAAAATAAAATTGAAAATGCACTTGTTCTTGAAATGTTTTGATCTTGCTATTGCAGACACATACCTAACAAGCTCCACAAACATTCGAAACTTCCGCAGTATCCTCTAAAACTATATAAAGCAGTCTTTTAAGTTACTGGTTTAAAAGAAAATGAGAAAACGTAGATATTACGATTTCGTTCTTGAGATTTAATACAATGTAGTATCTAATTGTGATTTTCATTTTAGAGAAAGAGCAAAACCAGGACATATGCAAAGTAATTTATCTTTATATTTAATTACATTTAAGAACATAAGAACTGGGATCACCAGTTTGTTTATTAATTAAAAAAAAAACAATATCAAATATATTTTTCTGGAGTGAGTGTTTCAGCAGTGTATGGGAATTGAAATTGTTATGTTTGCATTCAAATATTGATATTGTTTGTATTAAAATTGATATTGTTTGCATTCAAATGCTGATATTCTTCAGTCGCTTCAGTCGCGGCGTGAGCTGCATTCCAATGCTGCTTTCATCCGATTTGGCCGAATAATATGGTCAGGACCTTGGTCAATCCTTCAGTTGCTTTCGGACGTACAACTCGAAGGCCGACGGTTTAATGCCAGGAACCGGTCTCGGGAGATGCTTGTTGGCATTTGATGGCGACTGAAGGATTGAGAATTTTACGTGGAGCACAGGAAAAATTTGTTTCCTTGTTTTTTGAATATTTTGTATTCCATTTTGTTACCGCATATCTGACAACTGTACTTAGTTTAAATAATTTTCTAAAATGAACTGATACAAACAAATCTGTTATTAATAAAATTAAATTGTTTACGAAAACAGAACAAATGTTATTTATCTATTAGTTAATACTAATATAGATATGTCTTTAGTGAACGTGATCTTATGTGACCATGATATGACCTGACTGAATTTCTGAATATTAATTATTATAGGCATTAAAAAGAAATTGATCTTGTAAATTTTTAACAACAAAACTAAGGGTCATTATAAAATCAAATATTAAGAAAACATTCTAAGTTTTAGTAAAAAGCCTAATCTCATTTTGAAATTAAGATTAAGCCTAGAATCACAACGTGGAATTATTTTACACTATTCACAACATGGCGTCTTATACGACACCATCTTAAAACGCTGAGTTTCTCTAATTAGGGTAATATTTACTACTTATTTTTGCTAGACAACTTTTATTTATTATTACAAGGATCTTTGGGTCAAAGGTTATCAATAATAATACAAATTATTAAGTATGACAACAAATAATCAAAATATTTCTAAAGGAATATCACAAACGGTGATTAATGTTCAAACGAAAAATAAACAAAAATTATATTTTTTATCATTAACTTAAAAAAAAAGAAACAATAAAAATATGTTCATAAAAAATTAAGGTTTTATTAGCAGTTGACGGAAATACTAAGGCGATGTTCTGCACAGACTTGTTTATTAAAATGTTTGCAAATATTCGGGGCATTTCTATTTTTTTTCCGTGGACAAACACGACGACCTAAAGGTCTATTAACTCTTTATACTGCTTGTTGTACTTCACATTTTAGAATATTCTAAATAGTACTCCTTATTTTCTGTAGAAGTCTATCGTTGGACATTCTTTCCTTTAACTGCTGTTTCACTAATGAAAATGATTTTTTTTCAGAAAATCTAAGCGCTTTGGCCTTTAATCATCAGAAATATTACATTTATAAATAATTAAAGCATTGATACCTGCAATATCAATCATGCCATAGAATATTCTCAGTGGCCATCGGCGAGTTTTCCTAGATACTGTTCTGGAATGGCGAAGCTGATTGAAGGTATCTACTCCATATTTCGTGCTATTATAACTTATAATAATTTCTGGTTTCTTAGAAGTTTCTTCAATATCAGCTTATCTGTGTATGGTTGACAGTAAAAACAGCGTTTTATTTTTTTATTTCAGAACATATGAAACTATTGTACTTTTTTCATGAAAGACGAACATAGAGAGCCTTCTCTTTTGTTTCCAGTAACTGCGTAAGTATTTCTCTCTTGTCCCGATCATGACCAAGAATTCAAAACGATTATTTGACATAGCCGCCCTGAAAACTGGCGGTCCAAACTCTGACCTGAAGACCATATATTATTCAGAGTGAGATGGGCTTTCTTCGTAACGCCAGAAAGATATAAAAGGCCAAGTAATGCACGAATTTCATTTATGTTTGTAGGGCCGATATATCGTTGTTTTGTTTTGTAACGAGTACTTCTAACTTGAATTTGTTCGTTGGTATACTTGACCACTATGTCCAAAATTTTGTCCGTAAAGAAACAGTTCCAATTTTTTTCTATATCAATTAATTTTTTTGCGAGTTGTCCAGGTAAGTGCAACACGATGTTTCTCTGACTAGCTTGTAACCATTTTTGGTATATAAAACGTTTCTGGTTTCAGACTCGCAACGGCTCGTAGTGGGTAGAAACTCATCAGGTACTACATTTAGTTGTTCCTGTGCATTGCGTGAATCAGATCTAGCAGCTCCCACATCTTCTGTGTCTTCATAGTCATCAGTCACCCTCTCATCACTATTCATTTCAAGTTCATTATCTGTTTCATTTTCAAATTCACGTATTATTTGCTCTAATTTACTTTCTTTTAACGAGCGTTTTCTTTTATTCATTTTGTCAGCAACAATCGTGTAGTTTCAAACGCGCACAAAAATTCAAATTTGTATTTATTTTTAATGCAATCAACAACGTGGCGTCGCCCACGACCGATGAGTCGATTTTACCGATCCCTTTAATCGTAAGAAACTAACTAACCGATAGCCTAAAATATTTCTTATATAAAGCTTGGAAAGCGTGATTCGACGCAAAGTGCGAAGTCGAAAAGCAAAGTCGATGTCAACGTGCAAACACGATTCAACGTCAACGTGGTCACCGAGGACGCCGCGTAATGGTTCTAGGGTTAAAGATGTTAAAAAATATATTAAATATCATGAAAATCCATTCCATTCCAATATTTAAGATCTGCTGTTTTTGATTTTAACTATGGACAAAAAAGTGTCATGACTGAATAGCAAGTTAAGCTATTTGTTTGATAAGAAAAATTTTCCAAAGACGTCTTGATGTATAGCTCCAAAAGTTCAATTTTATCTTGCAAAAAATTAATTATATTCGTACATTAATTGATCACTATCTACCATATTGACTAGATTTAGCTATTTCTATTTATTCACTCTTTCTGAAACCTAGAAAATTATTGAGAAAATAGAAATATATGTCAAACAATGCAAACAAAAATTAATGCTATGGGATCCTAATTTGTTTAACAGCGTAATTTTTTTCCAAAAGATTTTATCTAAATCTTAATCGCTTGAGAATTATTTAAAGTGGTATTTTATTGATAGCCGCTGCCGTGGATTTCACAAATTTGCAGCACAATATTATATACGAATGGTTTTCTGCAGATACAGATATTTTTGATATGCTTCCTATAGGGTGATTTCTTTAGTGCGTCTGAACGTTAAATTCAAATAAAACAACAACCAAATTAGATGGGGTCTTATGTTCGCAATTGTCCGAGTTATGTCGGTTTTCAAGGCGTCCAGTCTAGGTTATGTTGGCTTTAAAGTCTATGCCAATGCAGTATAGACCAAAGATTTAACATAACCCAAAGAAAATAATCTAAAGGCGTCAAATCTCATGATCTTGGTGGCCAATTAGGTCCGTTCCTCAAAATAATTTTTTCACCGACTTGTTCCCGCAATAAATTGATTGCTGTGTTGGCTGCATGACGTATGAGGCCGTCTTGTTAGAACCACATCTCCTCCAGGTAAATACCATTCAAATTCGGATTTAAATAATCATTGATCATCGCTTTGTAACGTTTCCTATTAACAAATTCATATATTTGGATCAACTTTGCTAGCAAGAGCGGCAATATTTTCTTCGGAACGGACAGTTTTTTCTCTTGTTTTTGTTTTAATATGGAGCAATACATCGCTCGGTTGGGTGATTATATGCACCATAAAAAACTCTATAAATTTGCCATGATGATTTGCCCTGCCCTATCGGAAGACCTATTGAAGCCCTATTGAAGACATCTATCGGAAGTTTGGATACACTAAAAAAAACTCCCTTTATTTATAGTATTAAAAAAAATTGTGCTAAAAATTAAATAATGTTACCTTAACAACATGAAAAAAGAACTCTTTCATACATCTAAATAGCATAAGACAAATAATTGAACTGAAGCAATAAAAGAAAAGGACTCACAGCGTTATCTTCAAACACGAAACTACAGTGTTGCAACTATTCAAAAAACATCCGTAAAATGCATCCGTGCTCGACTAAAAAATTTGCCAATCATCGGCCATGTCGAATGTATGCTGAAATTAAATGCAGCTCATGTCATTGTGTGGTTCGCAACAGTAGTTCTGCGTGAAAGCTTCGTGGCCCCATCTAGGCACCAAGTATGCATGAAAAGCTGCATGGTGGGCTAGAAGAGAATTAAGTCAGTTATCAGTTAGGCTGGTCTTACCCGACATCTCTACACGGCATGGGCAATGTATATGGTCGAATTTTTGGTAATTTCTTCAGCTCTTCAGCTGCTTTAGAACGTCCAGCTCGAGCCTATCGAGCGGTATCGGTAAACACTTGTTGACGCTTGATGACTGAAGGAATGGGCAAATTTTTGGGTGGAGCACGGAAGAAATTTCCTTATTTTTTGTGTATTTCCAATATTCTCCACTGGCCCACTATGCAACTTTTCATATAATGTTGTAGTTCCAACAATACTACGATGCTCACATTTAAATTGCAGATGTACAATACTTAAAGCTTTGGTAAGATTAAAAGAAAAATAACTGATATAATTAACATAGATTTCATAGTGAATTGTTAATTCAAAAATTCATGGTGGCGTTGAAATGCTTAATATGAATGAATTATTACTCTACAGTATGACTAATTATGATATACAGGGTGTCCGCCATAGAGCAACTAATGATAGTACAAATCAAAATAAGAGGATTTAGCCAATAAATATGTTGGCAAATGTTGGTTATTAAAATGATACAGGGTGTTGAAAGTAAAACAAAATTTTCGAAAAATTGAGATAACTTAAAAATGGTTGAAGATATGAGGTCCAAATCGGGGTAGTTGGATTTTCAAGGGAGACAAATCCGAATTTGGTACTAATTTGGGCCTAGTTCCTAGAGGGCTCTTGCTACCTACTTTGTGAGGAATGAATTCCCTTATATTTTTTACCCTATAAAGCTGAGAATATTTTGACTTCAAAATATAGAAGGCATAATTCCCACGTAAAAAACGCACCCTTGGTCAATACCGATATTTCACGCTGTTTACGAGACTGTTTACCAATGTCGATGACTGAAAAATCTGCATTTCAGAAAGTGTAACTTCAATACAAAAACCATTAAGATGTTTTTTTGTATTTAGAAAAAAGATGTCAAAAATATAACGGAGTTTATTTAAAATAACAAGTTTTTGAAATTTCCTTTAATAGGTGTTGAAAGTGTCCATCTTCTATCCAAATACACTGTCGCAGGCTCTCTGTTAAGTGACGCCTCACATTTGAGAACATATTTTCTTCATTTCTAATAACATTGGCCGCTTGTTGATTTTTGTCTAAAAGTTCGTCTTGTGTATTGATTTCGTGATGATATTGAAATGTTAATTGAAAATTCATGCTGGAAATGTCGCTCTCTTGGTATGTGTGGTTTTTCTAGGGAGTAATAATGATTATTTCGCTATTTAAAATTTCCGCGGCTGGGGTTTTCGTTTTTTTATGCAGTAGATTTTGACAAAATTATGATCTAGCCGGCAAATCTTGTGCCAATAAATTTTCAACAGGCAAAAAATGGTAGGAAAACATTTTTTCTTTATGCAGAACTCTTGAAAAGATAGTTTTGCTAATTCCTGTAGATGCCTCCAAACGCCTAGTGCTTAGTTCAGGATTTTCCGCGATATTAACCAAAATGTCCTCCAAACTCTAATCACTTGTACTATTAGGTTAAGTTTCTTTTTGATACGGGTTACTTATAAAAGTAAACATGAAGCCGTCCTATATATAGGACGCTAGGCATATAAAGTATGGTGATTCTTATTTTTAATTAAATTTGAAAGCTTTTTCTTTTGATACATGTTAAACATTTTAGGGGTCTTACGTTGAATGAAGCCTTAACTATGGCTTACCATGATGATTTTCCTGGAATGCATATTTATATGCTTCCGCCCGAAAATGCACATGTCTATATTACCGATGAGGACTCAGGTGATTAGAATAGTTTAGAAAATGACCAGCTAATCAGCTAAGAGCATCGATTGAAATAAACTTCAATAATATAGTAAAATTCATAAAAATATATAACTCAGGTGATTTGCTTATTTCGTTGCTAAATAAAAATATTCAGGAAGCTAGAACAATTCGTTGTAGTAGAATTACCAACGATCCATTTGCCTCCATAGATCTCCAGAAAAAAAAAAGAGGTGATTACGAATATCGAATGGCGAATATCGAATGGCACAAGAAAATAATATTGTTGCTGTGCAATGGAACAACAACATTGTTACAATGTGTTCTAATTCTTTAGACGCCAAGCCTATTCATATTGTGAAAAGAAACTCACAATGATTGTTCAAATTGAACAACCGTATGTCCTGAGAAAATATAATTTGAATATGGGCGGCATAGATCGCTGTGGTTAGAACATACGCCTTTATCGTACTTCCATTAGAGGAAGTGCTTAGAAAAGGGCTCACAACATCATTTTCATTTTTTAATTCACCATGAAAATATACACGATTAGACAGCGTGCAGAAATTGTAAGTTGGAAGGTGACCATCTCTTTAGAGAAATAACAATCTTTTCCAGTCACCCTCACTTCTGCCTTGAGGTTTGTGAATAAAATAACTGCAAAATCCTGCAGTTAGTAGGGTCAATGAAAATTGGTTCTAAGGGGAGACCCAGTCAAAATGAAAATATTGATTTTCGTTTCGATAGAATTGACCATTTTGATATACCATTTTGACAAACAAACAATGTATCGCTACTGTCACTCGAAGACTACTACCAGGTCTCGTATGTGTGATGTTGGTGTTCATGTTAAATGCCTTGTTGCATACCGTACATAATCATTTCATGTAAAATTATTATTAGTTATATAAGTAGGGGGAATCCCCTTAGAGCTGGACAGCACATAATACCGGGCAGAACACGTTGAAACTTGAAATAACATTCGTAATAGCATTCGTACATAGAAAGATGTCAAACGCGACCGACAATTCCCCCAAGGCGCAGGAGGCGTCAGTCACGCCCGATACGGCTTGCAGGTCACACGTCAGCATTTTGCGCGAGAATTCGTTGCATCGAGTATTATTCAGAACATCATACTATATTATATATTGAAGAGTGAATGAATTGTGTGTAGTACTTTTGTTTCAATTATTGGTATTACGTTCTTTTTTTAGCGGATTTATTAATAAACTTCATTGTAATCGAATTCCCCTAATTATGTTATTCCCCTAAGTTCGGACAGTAACAGATTCCCTAGTACCGGACAAATCGAATTAGACCAATACAAGTTCCCAAACACCGTGCAAATATATTTTTACAAAATAGTGTGCTTATTCTATTCCATATAATCTTGTAATGCTGTTATGTATCTTTTCAGATCATTTAATATAATGGAGACGAAGAAAAAGGGTATTTGGGATTCAAATTATTTAAAATTAGCAATTAATAATGTTTTAAACTAGAAGATGACCATAAAAGACGCTTCCGAGTATTTTAAGGTAGCAAAAAGCACTTTATTTGACAAAGTAAAATTGTTGAAGAGGGTAAAGAAGTTGAATTCAAACCGATTATGGGACGATTTAAGAAAACATTCTCAGAAGATAACAAACTAAAACTATAACATCGATTTAACAATGAAAAAAAATTGCGGGTAAACATTTTTATGATGATTATATGAGAAGACATCCAGATTTAAGTTTAGGAACTGCAGAATCTACAAGTTTAATGCGTGCTGTAGGCTTTAATAAAATTCAAGTTAATATATTCATTGCTAATTTATAGAAACTTATATATAAATATAACTTCGGTCCATCAAATATTTATAATTGTGATGAGACAAGCATCGTAACTGTTCAAAAACATGAAAAGGTAATAGCAAATAAAAATATAAGACAATTTGGCAAATTAATATCAGCAGAAAGAGAGAAAAAGTAACCGTAATGTTTTGCATGAGTGCTATGGGACAATTTATTCCGCCTTTTTTCATTTTTCCCAGGTAGAGAATAAATGAGCGTTTAATGATTAATGCACCATCAGAAAGTCAAGCTGTAGCTCAACCTAAGGGATGGATGAATAACGAAATATTTTCAAAATGGTTGCTACACTTCGTGAAATTTACCAAACTGACGAAGGAATCGCCAATTTTATTAGCCACAGCAGCCACACACTTTTCAATCACATACTTTTCATCAGCACTCTACCGCATACTACACATAAGTTGCAACCGTTAGATCGATCTTTTATAAAACCATTCAAAAATGCTTATAACGAACACTATGATATCTGGATGCGGACTAATGCCGGAGCTAGAATTTCAGAATACGACATAACATTTCTTGTATCAGAAGCATTTTAAAGAGTTGCGCGTTATGAAATAGCAGAGGCAAGATTTAGATGTTCAGGTATTCACCCATTCGACAAAAATATATACACGGATCTGGATTACTTACCTAGTGATATCACTAATATTCCTCTCGACAGCAATGAACCGACAAATGGGTCAGAAGAAACAAATATAGTAGCCACTGATGCAATTTTGACATCTGTTCAACAGTCTGAAATTCTGCTACACCTATTTGGCAGTCGGTCTTTACACAGTATTTACCTCAGGAAGCATTTACAGAGCAGAATCACCTCAACTGTCTACCAGCGAAGCATCTCTACAAGCTGAAAAAATGTCAAGCCTTCAGTTGGTCAATATAACAAATATAAGGAAAGCCATTCTTGATATTTCACCACTACCATATGCTACAACCAAAAGATCACAATCAAGAAGACGTAGAGCTGAAAAGGGTGCAATTTTGCTTGATTCGCCGTTTAGCGAATTAATGTTTAGAAGAGAAAGAAAATAAAAAAAAGAAGAAGGCAATCTTAAATTTAAAAAGACAAATGACAAAAGAAAAATAAAAAAAGGTAAAACCTATTGAAAAGAAGTTGGAGAAGTACTGTTGTGTTGGAAGTACACTGAATCCAGTGTGGAGAATGTAAAGGATGGGCTCATAAACCCTGTACGGATATCCCAGAGTGTTCTGACGTCTATGTTTGTGATCATTGAAAATATTTTTAACGTTTTCTTGAGTTTGTTATTATCTCGATGTTTAATTTTGGTAAGTTTATGTTGAAATGTCAAAAATTATTTTCTTAAAAACTATTCAATAACTTCTTGTCCATAGTTAAAATAAATGTCATATATATTTACTTTTGTTGATTTATTTGGATGTTTATAGTGATTATTAAAGACCGGATTTTATGCATTTTACATATATATGCAAATTCGGCATATTTTGTGATTTTAAAGGAAAAATTCATTTTTTAGGAACTATTGCATATCTAAGCATGTTTTGGGATTTCTGTATTCTTTTCTTACGTTTTATGGTCACACGGCGCCGTGTCTGGGCGGTCCCGGTCTGCAGATTGGGTTTTCCTTAATGTGGCAATAAAATGAAATAAGTAGAAAAACTTCTATTTTTATTTATTTTCTCATATTTGTTACTGTTTGCAAAGTTTACAGACTGGTGCCAGTCTAAATTCGTTGCTCGTACTTCTGTACTTCTTGGATTAAGCCTTACCCAGAACTTGCTTTGGACGGCGACCAGGTTTTTTGTAAATCTTGTTCAAAAATTGTTTCCTGCTCAAAGAAATTTCAAATAGACCAATATATTAAGACGCCGTCTCGCGTAGCTAAGGTTAGAAACATGTAGAAGTCTGGGCATATACAGTCAACGCTGAAGCAGTCATTTGAGATTTTTAAAAACGGAAACCATGACCAGTCAGAATTTAACGTAGATCTATGTAAAATGTTCTTGGCTGCTAATATTCCTTTAAACAAGTTAACCAACCCCCAAGTTAAGGCCTTTCTGCAAAAATATACAAAATTTAATGCTCCAGATGAATCAACATTAAGAAAAAACGTCGTTGGAAAGATATTTGGTACCGTGATAGATGAAATAAAAAAAGAAATTGGAGGTAACCATATGTATATTGTTGTCGACGAAACAACTGATTCGTGTGGTCCTTGCATAGTTAATTTAATGATCGGAAAACTCACAGAAGAAGAACCTGGAAAAGCTTACCTTGTAGCCTAAAAGAAGTGGAAAAAACAAACAATCTTAGAGTTACACGTTTTATTCAAGAAACCTTAACACATTTCTTTTTGCCGAACTCAGTTCCTACAGATAAAATTCTTGTCCTGTTGTCCGATGCTGCGCCGTATATGATAAAGGCAGGAAAGAATTTAAAAATATTTTATGAAAATTTGATTCATGTGACTTGTCTAGCTCACGGATTAAATAGGGTTACGGAAACTATTAGAGTTTCTTTTTCGTTGGTCAATGACCTAATAGCAAATGTCAAAAAGATATTCATAAAGGCCCCATTAAAAGTGCAGTTTTACAAAGAGAATTTGCCCCGAGTACCATTACCACCTGAGCCTGTTGTGACCAGATGGGGCACCTGGATTCGTGCGGCATTATTTTATGCAGATAATTTTCATAAATTGAAGGACTTAATCTCACAAATGTCTGGTGATGATTCACAGTGCATCCAAAAATCGAAAGAAATATTTCAAAGTACTGTAGTGGAACAACAGTTAATGCATATTAAATGTAACTATGTATTTATAGCAGACAGTATTTTGCAACTAGAGGAATCGTGTACAAGTTTACCAGAGTCGATGGATATAATAGTGACATGTGTACAAAATTGCAAAAATATACGAGGTGAGGTAGTGGCAAAATTAGAAAATTTGATAGAAAAAAACACAGGTTTCAAGATTTTAAGACAGGTCGTAGACATACTGTCAGGGAAAACTGTAAATAATTTAGCTATTGAGCCTGCCTTAGTTCCGAAATTAAAATTTTGCCCTATAACATCAGTAGATGTAGAAAGATCGTTTTCTTTGTATAAATATTTCCTTAGTGATAGACGCCACAATTTTCTAGTTCAGAACCTTGAAGCACACATTATAACTAGTGCGTTTTATAATTTTTCGAGTTAATATTAATATTTTGTATAAGTTTCATATAAAACATTGTATTAGGTGTTAACTGTGGTAATTAATAAAGTATATTATATTATAACTTGAATTTATCTTTATTCAATACTCAATCCCCTAATTAAATGAAAATGTAATTTAGGAAATCAAAATTTAGTTGCATATTTACGGATTTTTTGCATATATCCTGCATAAATTTAAAAAAATATGTGCATATAAATGTGCATATTCTTAAGGTTTTTGGTTGCATATAATCCGGTCTTTAGTGATTATGTAGCTCATGATGTTTATTGTATTAATGTAAGATTATTGTGCGACTCTAAATTTGTATAAACCTAAAATTCGAGTTTTCGAGATAATCGATGAACAATATCCTATGCCCATCTCAAAATAGAGAGGCCATAACCTTGCCTGTCGATGGTTATGTTTTTGGTCGCTTCTCGGCTGCTGTCCACTCAGCTGACTGCCTATGTGACCCCAGCGTGTAGTCATATATCCATGTTTCAACCATTGTTACATATGACATGAAAAAATGACAAACATTGCTCAGAATCACCAATACGTTGTTGTTTTTGGTGAGCTGCGATTAAACGCTGTACTCATTTCAATAGCAATTAACGCATTCCCAAATGTTCATGCAAAGTGATGTAAACATTTCCTTCCGATATCCGATATCCCTGCATCATATTAACATCATATCTCCTACATGGTTTTCTTAACGGTTTTGACCAATAATTTTGTGAATTTTTCTGCTCAATTCTTCTGTTGGAACCTTTGGTGTGAAATACTAAACTTGAAGAGATTTACCACTAAACACCAACACCACGTTTTTTTGAACTGCTCGACGCACGTTTCGCTAACCATGTTAGCATCATCAGGAGTGGAGATTAAAGTTTAATTTCAAGTTTAATTTTTCTGATGTTGTCTGGTGTACAAATGGTACCTCATTTCGACGTCCAAAACGTTCAGCGTCATAGGTTCTTGTACGGCCACGTTTGAATTTAGCATACCAATTAATTATGGTTGATTTTCCTGGGTAATGACTCAGACTCCGGGTAATGTTTATCAAGTTGTTTTGCTTCAACAGTATTTTTCTTCATAAAAAAAATAATTCTTAATCAACACACAAAAGCAGCGTGACTTAAAGCATAAGAACTCAGAAAGTAGTAGACAGATTGTCATGACATTTTGTTTACACATGGCGTTTGAAGGTTGGCACAATCGACCACTAAGATAATATATAAGAAGATAGTCCAATGCTACAAGGGATAATGGGAAATGCATCAAGCGGTGGCGCCATCTCACGTGTTTTCAAGGCATCAATTTAAACTTTTTATGGCGTGCCGACTTAACAGTTTGGGGTTCAAATCCCCATTGTTTTTTTTGTGTTCAAAAATAGTATTAATATTATTCTGCTATTAACTTCTGATGATTATTAAATTGCAAGTTATTTTTCGAATCTCTAGTGTTAAATAATTAGTAAAACATAAAAATATTCGTCATATATATATATATATATATATATATATATATATATATATATATATATATATATATATATATATATATATATTATTCAGAAAATATAAAAAAGACAGTAACATTAAAGAATGAATATACTTGTCAAATAAAAAACAATAAATTGAATATATTCATTTGCGAACAGTTTCTGAATACCTGGCTGTACTGTTATTTAGCTAAGAATATCTGTTAAAGTTGTCAAAGTGCATTCATGCGAACTTCAACTAAAACCGCTCGGAAATGAATACAGTACAGGCTCGGTAATCTGGATTAATTAAAACAAGGCACATTCGGATTATCGAAAATCCGAATTACCGCGGATATTTTTTCGTCTAATAAAACAACGGAACGAAATAATAATTTTTAAAGTTTTATATCAACTAAATACAATTTTTTAATTGCTAAGTATAGCAATATATATTTGGGTATATATATATTTGGGTATAAAAATACAAACTATATAATAATTACATATTAATGTAAAATAACTTGGCAATTACGATTATTCAAAGAAATCGTTCAGTTTAGTTTATTTAACTTTTCTTTGACTCAAAGAAAAAGTTTGATCTCGTAGTTTCCTCAGGATCAGTAGCTCATTCAATGGTACGCTATTTGCTTTTGCCCATTCTAACCCTTCTTGAAAGGACTTGTAAGCTGTATCGTGTTTTACTGATATAGTTGCAACTTCTTTATTTTCACCCCACCAACTTCAATTAGTTCTTCATCTTCGATAGGAATTACTCTCAGCATTGTTGAGGCAGTTGATAACTTCACAATCCGTAGGCTTTTTGGTATCTCCAATATCTTGTACCATCTAATAAATGTTTTGCCTATCCTTTTTCTCTTATTCAGTATGTTTTTTCTTTATATCAGCTAGTGGAAGTAAATCTTCACTATCCCTTTCTGTTTTTAGGTTTAATTTATTCCAACACTTCTCAAAAACACGTGCGTCAAGTAGGAATCATACGGCATATTTAATGATGTTTTCTTCTTCATTTCTCAAAATGTGATTGAGTAGATCTTTCCGATAGAACAATTTTGTTAGGCGAATCGCATTTTGATCCATAGATTGGATTAACGGTGTGCAGTTCAGAAGTAAAAATAAAGGGTTTTAATTTGTCCATGCTCGCTGATTAGACCTTGTTCTACATCATGACTTGGAGCATTGTCTACCAGTAATAAAGCTTTCATTGGCAGGTTATTTTCCATTGAAAATTGTCTAACCTGCTTGACGATTGAATTATGGAACCAATATTTAAAAACGTTAGTCGTCATCCAAGCATTGTATGTAGCTTTGTATTCAACGGATAGTTTCTTGTTTAAAAATGTTCAAGGATTCTTTGCTTTTCCAATGCCAAGAATTGGCATTTTATTATAACCATTGGCATTGGAGCACAATAAAAAAAGTAATTTTTTCTTTATTACGTTTACTGCCCGGCACTATTGCCTCTTTTGAATGAACTACAGTTTTTTCTGGAAGCAATTTCCAAAATAAACCCGATTCATCCGCATTATCAATCTGGCTGGATAAAATATCATCTTGTTCTATAAGTCTCAACAATTTTTGTTTGAATTGATCAATTGCATTAGAATCATTCGTCAACTTTTCACCGCAAATC
Source organism: Cosmopolites sordidus (assembly GCA_031761425.1). Classification (NCBI taxonomy): domain Eukaryota; kingdom Metazoa; phylum Arthropoda; class Insecta; order Coleoptera; family Curculionidae; genus Cosmopolites; species Cosmopolites sordidus. Next base: position 209,854 of record JARFXV010000466.1, on the reverse strand, counting down.
CGTATCTTTTTTATAATTTAATAGCTAACCTCTGCTGGCATTCGAATTGTCGCTTTCGTAGAATTGTCGCTTTCGTAAAAAATTTCATAGGGAATGGGCGCATGTCTGCTTCTTTGTCTTAGAAACCATGCATAGAGGAGTTTCTCCATTTGTGGAAATTCGGATTCATTCTACGTTTTTCTAGTTCCCGGTCTCGAGTCCCATTTCGAGATAGATCTAGAAAAAAAGTGGTTTGTTATTATTACAGTAAAAGAATCGACGAACAAAAAATACTTTTTTATATAATTTTTCCTTTTCTTGAAGTCCGAAGTTGTGGATGTATCGACACCAAACTTTAGTGTCAACTGTCTGTTAGGAACTCCTTTTTGTAACAGCTCTATTATTACGTTTTTTGCCTGTAATGTTAATGTATTATGGTGTCGTTTTATCGGAGCTATCCTTTAGGTCAACCCTCGAGGGTGTCTTAAATAGTATTAGATTTAGTGCAAGGCCTACGTGATCAAACTACAAGAAACAATGTCCGATTACAACAAAATAAATAACATTGTTATTTTACCTTGAAATAAAATTTTTGCATTTGGTAATCCGGATTACTGAGTCTACAAACTATCCAGATCACTAAGTATGCAATACAAGGAAATTACCAATGAATCCTGATTAATAAGGACCCGTATTATCAAGTCTGAATTGCATATTCAATGTTTTTTATTTATTGTTTTTTGACAAGCATATTGATTCTTTAATGCTATTGTATTTTTTATATTTTCTGAATAAATTATCTAATTAGAGATATTACACGCCTTTTCAATTAAAAACAAATGTGTATGATATTTGAAGTATTTTTTTTTTATTTACTAAGTATTTAGTACCAGTGACTGAAAAAAATTACTTGCAATTTATATCAAAAATTAATAACAGAATAATTTTAGTACTATTTTTGAACAAAAAAATCATTACAATGATGAAGATTTGAACCCCAAACTGTTAAATCGGCACGCCATAAAGAGTTTAAATTGATGCCTTGGATAGGCATAGGATTTTTTCGTAAGTGATGCCATCTGTATGTCAGACCGGCACTTATTGACCAATGTGTTAAAATAAGACAACGTTAAAAAAAATCGATTTTCGACCAGAAATACAATATTTTATATGAAAAGTATTTCATGTTTTACTCTCCCCTCGTATATATTTTTTATGTGTTATTTCTGTTTTTGTTAATATTTTATTATTCAAAGCCGTTTACACGGTAACAAATATTTTTGTATTAATTTGACTTATATTCGATCACTACAAGAATTCCTTAAATTAGATCACTTCATATTTAATATAAGATATTTATTAAATATATTAATTTGTGTATCTCATGCAAAAAAAACATTTTGATAAAAATTGAAAAATTAAAACTTAGAACCCTTGAATGAAATTTTTGGAATTGATGAAAGAAAATAAAAAATGAAACATGTTTAATAAAATAGACATTTGAAGTATTACTTTTCTCCCATGGGTTATTAAGTTGGAACCGTATTCCTTTGCTTTTTTCAAACATTTTTTTTTCGATATCTTTTTAGGTCCGTTGAGATTTTTGAGACGGGTCAGAATTGTTTGATTTGATGGAAGTGAGTGGAATATTTCATCCTAGAGATATTATGAGGAATGTGCATTAGTATTATACCGTTTGTCAACGTGAGACCTATATCTATATAAATCGATGTTTCATTTTGTAATAAACGTCTAGGAGATATTTCTGAATAGATTGATATAAAATGTCTGTTTTTTTTTACCATTATGCGCAACTCATTTCTTCCATTTAAAAGAACAATGAACAAAGATAAAAGAACAATTTTATTTCCGGCCTCTTCACATCATTCAACCAGTTTATCAATGTCTCTCCGGTACAAATTATCTGGTTGGTTATTAAAGGATTCCATTCTGATTCTCTTTCCGGTTAATATATTGCTCCGAATATCGTAAGAAAATAAACCAAGAAATGTCGGAATGATTGTGGCGTGTTCCTATATTTTTTCTTTATTTGGGTTTTTCGCCACAATCTAAAACTCAAAAAATATCAAAAATATCTGTAAATTATTATTATCTTACGTAAATAAAATTATTTACATAAGAACAGATATTTTTGATATTTTTTGAGTTTTAGATCATGGCGAAAAACCCAAATAAAGAAAAATATAAATAAACGAAGAAGGTGAGAAATCTTCTTTACTTACTTTACTCCTAGAATAGCCGTTTTGATGATGGAAATAAATAGTTTTCCAAGAGTGTCAGAATTTTGACAGGTAACTGCAACAACACTGTTTGAAATGTATATATCATTATAGACCACATTATATAGTAGTATAGAAAGACACCCGACTTTGAGGAAAAATAATCTTTTTCGACGAAGCCTACTTCTGGCTTAATGGGTTTCTGAACAATTATAACAAAATGATTTGGGCCTATAAAAATCCTCAGGTTACTCAGGAGTTAACTGTTCATCTTCAAAAAGTCACTGCTTCGTACGGTGTACGGTTTTTGTGCTGAAGATCTGATAAGACATAAATGATGAATGCTATAGAAAAATGCTAACACAATATCTTTGACCAGAACTGATAGATGAGTACATAAATGATGTTTCCTTCAACAAGACAGTGTGACGTATCACATATCTCTCCATACAATCAATTTATTGCAAGAAAAGTTTCTTGGACGCGTTATTTCGAAAACTAGTAATGTCAACTGGGCACCAATATCTCACACCCTTGGTTTGTTTTTTTTGTTCGGTTATGTTAAACCTTTTATTTACCGAAATAAACACCGAACAATTCTTGGTTTTAAAGTCTACCATTGAATACATTTAGGCTATCATTGAATATATTACACGCAATATGTATAAAAGGGTAATTGAAAAATGAGTCTCCAGAATATATTTCACCAAACGAAGCAGAGGGGGAGATTTGAGCGACAATATTTTCAGAACATGATGTAATTTTTTTTTACAAAATAAAATAAACATTAAAGTTCTGAGGCGCTTATTGGCAAACCAATTAAAAAGTTTGCGTGATTATGATTTCGAATGTTTGATGACTGGGTTTTTATTTATGGAATGGCCACATTTAAGTAGTATATCTAGTACAACTAGAAGTATTTACGTCGATATCTGGTTCTTCTTAAACATGTATCTTTGAAGCCTTCTCTATTTTAGCTGATGCAAAAATTGTCATTTTGAAATCATTATTATTATTGATCATTATATGTAAAGATATTTATATACAGATAAAAAGTATATAAGATATACTTTTTATAGAGACACAACTTACCATACCATTATATAGCAATTGATTGTATTGATTATTTGTAAATCAAATAATTTAGTTTATTCCTAGACTAAGTTTAATTATTTATGGCTATCTTGGAATTTCTTCCTATAAGCCAATTGTATTTTCTATATTTGAGATCAAGCTCAGCTTATTCTTTTTTACATGCTCTTTCCACCTTAGTTTGGTATCAAAAGTCATGCCGAGGTATTTGGCATTCAGCACATACGGAACGGTTATACCATTTATAATTAGAGAGAGCTGATCTGTTATTTTCTTGTTGGTAAAGTTGACATGTGTATATTTCAGTTCATTGAGGTTGATTTTCTATTTTTTGGACCAATTTATAATTTCATCGCTTGCTGATTGTAGATTTCTAGTTAAGGTTTCTATATTTTGGTCCACTATTAGTAGAACAGTATCGTCAGCAAATGTAGCTATTGCAGTATCTTTCAGAACTGGTAGATCGTCAGTATATAATACATAAAGGACGGGCCCAAGAACGCTTCCTTGAGGGACTCCCGCTCTTATTTCTTTCAAGTCAGAGTATTCGTATTCTTGCTTTATTCTGAAAAGTATGTCCGATATATATGATGTCAGTATCTCTACATATTCTTTAGGCGGCATTTTATTCAACTTGTACATTAGGCTTTCGTGTCACACTTTATCAAACGCCTGAGCCACGTCTAGGAAGACTGCGGAGCATATCTGTTTTTCTTCCGTGCACGTTATATTTTCTCAGTGACGCGGTGAACTTGATCAATGGTTGAATGTTTAGATCTGAAACCAAATTGATAATCTGGTATCAACTTATTGTCTTATATGAGTGGGTTCAACCGTTTTTACAGCAGCTTTTCAAAGAACTTGGCAACTATGAAATAGGCTAACAAGATAATTGGTAACTATGAAATAGGTATAGGATTTGATATCGTTGGGTGGTTTGGTTCGTTTTGGTTTGACGGTTATTTCGGCTAATTTCCAGCTTGGGGGGATATGTCTCAGTCGGATAGCTGCATTGAACAGGTATGTGAGCAGAAGTAGGCCTTTTCTTGGCAGCTGTTTTAGTATTTCACCTGTGATTAAACCAAGCCCAGGTGCTTTTTTGAAATTTAAATTAGTCTTTATTTCTTTTCTTACTTCTTTTGGAGTAACTGAGGCTATATTTTCAGTTCTTAGGTTGTATATTGTTTCCAGTCTACTATCTGCGTTGATTTTGTTGAGAGTAAATATATCCATCAGATGCTCTGCAAATAGTTCAGCTTTTTGTTTATTATCACATGCCCATGGTCCCATCTCTTTTCTGATCGGTGGAGTTGAGGTTATAGATGTTTTGATCTTATTTGTTGCTTTCCATAACGAATTTGTAGATGTGACCGATTCCTCTCTGATTTTTTTTATTTTCATGCTAAGTGTTTGGGTTGTGATTTAAACTGTTTTTGTCAGCTGGATCTCTCTACTGATGCCATTTTCTTCTGGCTTTTCTTTTTTCTTTGACAATTTCTCTGATTTCTAATGGATAGTTAATTCCTTTAGTTACATGAGTAATTTCTTCTGTGTTGTTATAAACTGCTGTTTGTATTATAGTTCTGAATTTCTCAGCTTCTTCTTCTAATTGAACTATTGTTTTTAATTCTATATTAAGGTGATTTTTTTGCAGTTCTATTTTAAAGCTTTCCCAGTCGGTAGTCTTATTGACTAATATAGGTCGGCTTCCTTTTTGATAATTCGTTCACTCAGTGTTATTATAACTAGTGAATGATCAGAATCTAAATTGAAGTTTTCTTCTATTTTAACAAAGTTTGGTGATACTTTTCTTGTAATAAAGAAGTCCAATACATCAAGTACTTTGTTAGAGTCACTCGGCAAGTATGTAGTTTTTACCAGTGAATTAAAAATTACAGTCTCTTTTACTTATGGTTTTTCTTAATTCACAGCCTTTGGTAGTGGCCAGTCTGTATCCCCAATCAACGTGTTTGGCATTGAGATCTCCACCAAGTATGAACCTCTCGCCAGGATGCTCTAGAAGGGATATGTAAGTCTTCCATCTTAAGATTATATCGAGATGGACAATATACTGCTCCTACTGTTAAGCTTTGCTTTATGGATCTAATAGCAATCAGGGTTAGTTGAATTCTTTCACTTCATAATGATTAATAGATTATTTAATGATAACTGCACAACCCCGTCTAGCTTTGTTATCTAGGTGTATGGTGTACTTTATATCATTTTATTCTTAAATATGATTGTTATATGAACACATATAACATGTGTTGTGAGATGTGTTTCTGAAATGAGACACACATCAATTTGTTGCATATTCATAAATATCTCTAGTTAAGATTTTTTGTTTAGAATGCCATTGACATTCCAGGTGCCAATTTTTTTACTTTGGAGATAGCGCTAGTGTTTCTGGCTTCTAAGCAATCCAATCTTTCATTTATTCTATCCAGTATTTTCATTATATCATGTAATATCTGCAACATTAATATTTCCGGGTTTTGTGCAGCTGCAGTATTCTCTTGTTGGTTTTCGGTAGTTTGTGAATAAGATACGCCGGTTTTCACCATATTAGAAGTAAAAGTTTTTGGCTGACTAGCAAGCTTTCTATTCTTAATGATGTTTTCCCTTCTTTATTGTAGCTTTGTTGTAGCTAGCAGGATGGGCTTCATTACAGTTAACGCACTTAGCGGGAACATTCCTAGGTCTCGTGTATTCCATTGTTGGATGGTTACCTGCACATCTCACCCATGCATGTGGATGATTGCAAAATTTTTGGGTGTGGCCATATCTTTGGCATTTTTTTGCATTGTGCAATTAGCTTATTTGTTTTCATTCCTTCTATTTTTACTTTCATCCTACAATACATCAATTGTATATTGTAGATATTATTGATATTTTCTGTATGCTCAAATGGCTGTGCGCCTTTTCTGCTTATTTTTTCAATTTCTGAACTACGGATACCATTTTGTATCCTCTTCCTTTTAGTTCTTCAAGGATGTTCACAGTATCACAGAAAGAAAAATCTCTTACCATAACTCTTATAGGTCTGTTGGCTTTATTTTCATTGGTGTACCATTCCATACAGTTGTTGTTTATTGTTTTGGTTATTCCTCTGTATTCCTCTTCATTGCTTACATTGATTTTAATTTGTTTATTGCTCATCATTCTGGTGCTACAAGTGAATTTTTCCACTTGTAACTTCTTTTTCACATGTCCGTAGTTTTGTACTTAGTTTGTTACTTAGTATTATAGATGGAGGTTCTATAGTTTCCTGTTTTTCTGTTTTAGCTTTAGTAACACTAGTCCTTTGTTCAAGCGATTCTGTAGCCTTGCTTTTCTTAATATTTTTCTTTTGTTTTAAAATCCAGTCTGTTTCTCTGGCCAGGATTTCTTCTTGCTGTTCCTAAGTAACTTGATTATGATTTTGTTCTCGCTTTGTGGTTGTAAGGCCGTCAATTGATGTCTTTGGTAGTCAATTTCTTTCATAGCATACTCCAGTTGTTTCTGCAATTTTTCAGTGACCTCTCTTTCTGATATAGGCTCAATAATCTTACTATCACTATTTGTTACCGGTATACCAGGTCTACTCACCGACAACTTGATATTTTCGTAACATCTTGACGACCCACACGGGTCCGACGATATCATATCCTATTTTATTTTAATTTGAAAATATTTTATTACCTTTACTTTTTTCTTTCATACTGCGGACTGGGTACGGCCAAACCACGTTTGATGCACAAATATTTTTCTTAGGCCTGGCTGAATGTGCGACAAGATTTGTTAAAGAAAAATTAATGGTTAGTCTTTTTGACTAGTTTAAATAGACTTAGAAACTATCAGTAAAAAAATATATCTTACCAGAATAGAATTGTCCTTATTACATATACGAACTTTTGTTTTTTTTTTGGGCATATTTATTTTAGTTAGTTATTTAATCTCCGATTTTAAACTAGAATTTATCTATTAAATATCGTGTAAATCTGAAACGGTGACGCTTTCAACGATAGAGATCCAAGTTTGAATCAAATTAGTCATACGCAGCAGAACATGTTATACTATGTTGAAAGGGTGCCCAATGATCGAAGTTTCTGCCTGAGGTTTTACTACATTCGTCAGAATGCATACATACGAATATACTTCTTTTGCCACTGTTTTCCCTTGTCTGAAACTAATTTCCGGAGCTGTCGGAGATCTTTGCCATCTGATCGTTTGAATAACTCCTCCTTGTCAGCTTAGCAGAGCCCTCTTTGAACTCCTTTGAAGCAGTATATTTTCTTATATTAAATAATCAATCTTAACAGTTCGGTCATTCAGATTATAATATTTTCTTACATCCTTCTAGCTTATGGATATAGTAAAAATGGCACTGTGATACAATGCCGCCGAAAATTCAATCTGAAAATTGTCCACATGTTTGTGGTACGCCTTGTACATTGCATTTAGTATATATTTATATATAAAGAAATGCAACTGAGAAAGCACCAAAAAATTTTACGGGGTAAAACAAGCAAGTCGGTCGTAGCAGCATATAAAATTCATGAGAGCGTATATACAATTTTATTTCCAATCTTCTGTTAGTCGAGCGAAAAGATATACAGTCTGGAGACTGCCAATAATACCATTCAGCAATAAACCTGGAGGTTAGTTTAATTCTCTATTCAAGCTTAAATATATAGTTTTTTTTTAACTCACAGCTACAGAATAGGCTAGCTCTATACATAACTGATACATTTTTTAAATATTAAGAACATAATCCAGAATATCCAAACACTAATTATTATAACAATTATGATACTTTTATTAATAAGATTTGATTATGTTCTAATAAAATCTAGCCTCTTAAAATACCAAAGAAAGGTAAATCTCATTTTCTTAACCCTAATTTCTGATGTTCGAGTTAGAATAATAAGAAAAGACCAAAGCTAATTCCGAAGTGGCTGCTTATGCATAGACATCATAAATACCGTAAGAATTATCTTAGAACAATCGCTTACAATCATTCTAATCGATATAATTCATCTCTTCAACTGCTTTTTTTATTATGAACAAGCATTTGACTTAAACTATAAAATACAAGCATACCCCAAAACATAATCGAACTGATCAAACAATGGTATACAGAATATTATCTATACGATGTACTCTATAATGAACAACTGTCGTATACATTTCTTATAAAACAAAAACTGGAGTCAAACAAGGCTTTATAATTTCGTTACTAGTTTTCGAATATAATAGATATGGTAATTTATGAAACAACACTAAATAGATAGAGAAATTTGCTATAATTTAATAAAGGTACTAGAGAGAGAACATAGAATACACTAATGATATATGACTATTATCAGATTGTATTGACAGATATTTGAATTGTGGTGAATAAAATATACGATCTAGTAAGAAAATGAGTGAAAATTGGCCTTTTCTCTTCAGAAAAAGTGGGAGTTTATTATTAAATACCAAATGCCTGCCTGTCACATTTAACACCGCATTCCTCTTCCATTGAGATCCTTTACCCCATATATATATATATATATATATATATATATATATATATATATATATATATATATATATATATATATATATATATATATATATATATATATATATATATATATATATCCAGTATACCTCGCCTAAGGTACTGGACGGGTCACGGGTGGTGGATAGTGAAAGTTCCATTAGATATTAATGGACAGCTGCGAATATCTCAAAATAAGCAGCCCCGAACCAAGGCAAAAAAAACAAAATCCACTTAGCGTCTGACTTGTATCAAGCGGTTGAGTGGTCAGCGTCTGTTCACCAGTGGTGCGACTGATATTTAAATTCTGGAACTAACCCCTCCAGTCTTAACCTCTGAACCGTCATGGTTCAAACCTTTAATTGAAAGTACAAGATGAAGCGTTCTAGTAATTACAAAATTACCCCAGGAGGTAGACAATCCTCTGACAGCTTTGCTGGTACAACCGGACTTTCGGATTCTGGGGCGTCCGGGCTTAAACGCAAAATCTTTCAGAGGAAGTCGGAGACCTCTGGCCAACGTCTGAAACCAAAAACAAAAACTTTCGTTGGAACGGTAAATATCAATTCTCTCCTGCGTCCAGGAAAAATACACGAATTGGGGCGAACATTAAATCAGCAAAAAATCCAAATCTTAGCTTTGCAAGAAACCAGATTGACAGATGATAACACCTTGGAATTCGGCAACTACAGACTTTTTAAAAGTAAAACGGACAAAAGAATACTCAAAAATACACCACATCTCGGTGTTGCTTTCGCTGTCTCAAGAAACATTCTTGGTTCTATAACAAATGTCCAGCCAGTAAATAATCGACTTATGACACTATCCCTAAAAGTGTGCTAACAAAAACTATACATTAATCAATGCACACCTCCCAGTTAATGAAGAAAATAAATCTAATCCTGAAAAAGTAAATAAGTCCTGGGAAATTCTAGAAAAGACTATCTCTAAAATTCCCTCTAACCATGTAAAAATTCTATTGCGTGATTTCAACACCCAGCTAGGGAAAGAAAAATAGTACAGGAAAACAGTCGGCAGTTTTCCCGCTCATAAATGGACTAACCATAATGGTAGAAGATTGGTTGAACTATGTTCGCAGTTTAATCTAAAAATAATGTCAACCCATTTTAAGAATAAAATATCAAAACAAAAGACCTGGAGGTGCCCAAACACGTACATGGGTGAATTTCAAATTGACCATGTTGCCATTTCGTACCCCAATTATAAAGAGATTTTGAATGTTCAAGTCAGGAAAGGAGTTAATATAGACACGGATCACTACTTGACTAGAATCAAACTTAGCTTAAAACCTCGAAAACTTATTCAAAAGAGGCTGCTAATACCAAAGTTTGACCCAACGAAAATAAAACCAGCCCTAACAGAAGAGCTTGATAAACAACCAGCACAGAACTGGCAAGAATTGAAACAAAAAATTATTAAAACGGCCTTAAAGTTGGTCCCTTTACAAAAACGTAGAAAATATCCGTGGTGGGATGAAGTTTGCGAGCAAGCAGTATTAGGCCGAAGTAAAGCATTCAAAGATTGGAACAGTCAAAAAACAGCAATAAACTATAACATCTTTTTGGAAGTAAGAAAAGAAACATCGAAGCTAATTAGACAAACTAAAAGAAAATATGAAAACAATCAACTTAATGAAATAGAAAAAGATTTCCTGAAAAAAAATAACACCCGAAACTTTTACAAAACATTTGAAACTAAATTAACAGGCTATCAACCGCAAAGTCTTTGCTTCCAAAAGGAAAACCGACAATTAGCTCTAAATAACCAAGACAATTGCAAAGAACTTGCGAAATATTTTGAACAAATACTAAACTGTTCTGCGCCCTTAAACAAATTAACAACACTAAAACCTCAACAAACAAACCCAGATTCATTACCACCGAATGAAGATGAAATAATTAGGCACATCAAGCGGCTTAAAAATGACAAGGCTTCTCGTGAAGATGGAATCACTGCTGAACTTTTGAAATCCGCTGGTCCAGGTACAATCAAGGAAATAACCAAAGTTCTACAAGAAGTTTGGCGAACCGAACGGATTCCGGAAGATTGGAAAGATGCTCTAATCCATCCACTACATAAGAAAGGAGATAGAACGGATGTAAACTACTATAGTGGGATATCTCTTCTCCCAGTTTGTTACAAGATTCTATCTCAATGTCTACTAGACAGAGCACAGGGACAGTTAGAACCTAAAATTGGTGAATATCAAGGAGGTTTTCGACCGGGCAGATCCTGCCCTGAACAGATCCTGAATCTGAAGTTGATTCTAAGACATCAAAAACTGTAGAATAAAAATCTCGTCTGTACATTTGTGGATTTCAAAAAAGCATATGATTCTATTGACCGCGAATCTTTATTCCGAATCTTGAAAGAACAAGGACTAGATCTGAAAACGCTGGCAATTATTAAAGCAACGTTAACTAACACAAGGTCAAAAGTTAAATTCATGGGTGAGATCTCAGAGCCCTTCGAAATTAAAACTGGTGTGAGATAAGGGGATGGACTCTCGCCTCTCTTATTTAACTGTGTTCTAGAATAAGTAATACAGGAGTGGCGTGAAAAAAAGCCGGCCCTGAATATTGACCAGCCCATTAAACTGGGGAGAACCAACATCAAAATTGATTGTCTGGCATTTGCTGATGATCTAGCAATTTTAGCTCAAGATGTATTAACGGCACAGAAACAGATTGAAATCCTAAAAGAAACAGCAGAAAATGTAGGACTCCAAATTTCCTTTGAAAAGACACAATACATGACCTGCAACAGACTAAGAACGCCATTTCTAAAAACAAAATATGGTAACATCAGACAAGTTTCTCAATTCAAATATTTGGGTGAAATAATCATGGAAAATGGGTTGGAAAAAGCGGCCAATAAGGGTAGATGTCAAAAAATGGAAACGGCATTGAGACTTACACAAAATATTTACAACAAAAAATGCCTATCTAAAAACACAAAACTGAGACATTACAACACAGTTATTAAGCCAGAATGTCTATATGCTGCAGAAACGCTCATTTTGAATAGAAAGCGGGACATCGAGGACATTGAAAAGAAGGAAAGAAAAATCGTAAGAAAAATCCTAGGCCCCAAACAAATAAATAGCACAACATACCGACTTCGAGAAAACCAAGAAATCAGACAATACACAGATATACATAGCGATATGAGAAAAAGAAGACTTAAGTTTTACGGACACATAAAACGGATGAATCCGAGTAGGTTAATAATTAAATGGATTGCTGCAATTAAAGAGGACCTAAGATCAGCAAATATTTCACAAAGTGAAATTCAGGATAGAGGCTGTTTCAGACACAAGGTAAACGTTTGGAAGGTTGGCCAGAGAGAAAAATGTAGGAAGACTGGAACAATTTGGTCTGACGAAAGGAAAAAAGCTCATAGCGAAAGAATGAAATTAGTATGGGCACAAAGGAAGGCTAACAACAACAAACGCCGCTAATTGTACTTCGCGTGGTCCACTAGGGCCCATACGTAAATAATAATAATAATAATATATATATATATATATATATATATATATATATATATATATATATATATATATATATATATATATATATATATAATATACACAACATATATTCAATAAATAAGAGATGCAGTGAGAAAGATATTTGCCAACATGACAACAATTTGATGCTCAAAAACATTGAACATATCCACCAAAATAAGTGTAATATTTGACTGTGAAATCAGTACCGTTTGATGACTCTGCAGCAAGGCAATTTACTAAGCAATCAGCAGGAAAACTTGCTAGCAAAAGGCCTTGAACTGCAAGAAGTGATGTAAAGGTCCACAGAATCTGAGATCTTGTGTGTTCTGATTGTCGGTTGACGGTCGGAATGATCGGAGACGAGTTGAATCTGACTCCGAAACCGTTCATCAGATTTAACCAATGAATTGAGAATGAAGAAAATCTGCGCGAAAATAGTTCTGAACAACCTTTCGTATGATTAAAAGTACAAGTTACTGGTTACTAATTGACCCAGCAGGGAATATCAAAAAAAAGTTTTAAAGCTTTAAGAGCTTTAAAGTAGTGTTTGAGAATATAAAGTCGTTTTATGAAACTATAGGCACACAAATTTTGTTTAAAAATAAAAGTGATAGATAACAAAGTAAATAATTGTTTTTAAAAAATGAAGTATCACAAAATAACGGACAAATCAATCAACAGAGAATATCAAGTTTTCTTAACGCATAGGAGTTTTATTTCTATTTAAGTGTCTTAATATTAATATTAACTTAACTACATATTTCGTGCAACCTGATTTTATAGAAAATATATTTTCTTATATGAGAGGATATTCCATAATAATTAAAATTTTGATGTTTAAAATGTTAGCAAACAATAATTGTTCCGAAAATGTTACACCCTAAAACCACCTTATCTAGAGATACATTTAATCTTACTAAAATACATATAGGTATAATCTACTGTTAATAATTTAAATCAGTAATGTTAATTAAGTAACTACATAAGTCTATCACTCATATTTAGCCTCATTCGTTAATCACGTAAAATGATTAATTATTGCTTACATAACATATAGAAAATTAAGTTAGTATACATCTAAGTTTAAATAAACCAGGGGATAAAACTTGAGGCGGTATATTGCTATATTCGAATGAAGTAATAAATAATGGTGTATTAAATGAGATTACAAATCGTAAGCAGGATGATTCCGGAAAATTGCTTCGATTTAACCTATATATTAGAAGTAAATCTATGAAATACTTATAGAGGAATATGAGCAACAAATGCTGCAGTAAAAATACAAAAGATGAATATCCAGAGGTTAGAATAAATCATGGTCCTGAATAACAACTAGAATAATCTGTTGCATTTAAATAACAGGTATTCAGAGGGTATATTCATATAAAATATTTAAGAGCCTGCTTTAATTGTGTTTTTTAGACATAAATTGGTGTAAGAAATCCTCGAAAATATCATTAGTTATATAGGAAAATAAATATTTAACATATAGTCATAGTTAACCAGATAAACACACACTTAAAATTTAGAATTGAAACGGCATGATTTGTTTATCCTAACTAAAAATTAAATAATCATTCTTTTCCCAAATTGACGAATTGCTTAACCAGGGGATAGATAGAGCCTAATGTGAACCTACTGGGATCCATGAATCATGAAGCTACAGCGACAGTTCATATGGATGATGATGTAAAAATCAATGTAGAACGGCGCTTATGATAAGTTGATTTAAAATCACATATTTCAAAATTTCTTTTTCATTATCAAAAGCTTATTTTCTTACTAGATCGTATATTTTATTCCCCACATTTCAAATATCTGTCAATACAATCTGACAATAGTCATACATCGTTTGCGTATTCTATGTTCTCTAGTACCTCTACCAAAAATGTATCTGTCTGTTTAGTGTTGTTTCATGAATTACCATATCTATCATATTCAAAAAAACTAATAGCGAAATTATACAGCCTTTTTGACTCCAGTTTCTGTTTTATTATAAGGACTTTATATGACAATTGTTCATTGTTAGAGTATAGTCCGGTTCAAGATATTCCGTTACCTTCCGGCAAAATGTTAATTGCCCCAATAAATTTCAATAAAAATATTCCTAGTTTCTTCAAAGGCGCCAGAGTCGGAGTGGTTTAATTTCTGAATAATTCTGGAAAAAATAAAATATTAAATTATTATTATTATTATGAATGACTAAAACATTGTTTATTGGTTGGTGTATTTTTAATTTATTTGTATAATAAAAATAAATACATTTATCTATTAGTACAATTAAAATTATAACTTAAATTTAATTATACATTTAATTCGGTTTCACTCTCACTGTCAATTTGATCTACATTAATAATACGTGGTTCTATATTATTAGTCAATGATACATAGGAATCTTCTATTTTAATAACATGGTTAATCGAATTTATCCAACTTTCTTTGGGAATACTGTCTACAACCTTCCTAATTAATGTTACAGTAATTGCACTTAGAGTTGGATAAATGTTTTCTGTTCTAACATTAGATTTTACCTGACGCCGCATATGCTCAATTAGATTAAAAATGCGGTAATCCGGGGGCAGGCGTAAAACCGTATGTCCTAAATCGGCAGCAATGGTATCACATCCATATTCCTTTTTAATATTAAATGTCTTTAATATTTCTATATCACATTTTTTATATGTATATTCGAAGTATATATCGTTTTTTCACATACAGTTCTGAATTCCCAATTTAGGGTTATTTACATTAGAAACTTTATTTTTTGGCGGTTATGAGAAACATTGTCCATTACAATTACGTTTTCGTTAGGTATATTGGGCAAAAGGCTATTTATAAACCAATCTTCAAAATGTACTGCTGTGGTGTCGTTATGGTAGTCCAAAGATGAATGTTTAATATTTTTGGAGAACAAACGTAAACAATTTGTAACCCATCCATCCTCGGAACCGGTATGTAAAATTGTAATTATTTTCACTTGTTCGCTGGGGTTTTGGTTTGGCATTTTCTTGATGTATCTATCCATCCTTTTGCTAGCGTCTCATGTGTATCGAACCATGTTTCATCAAGGTAGATAATGGGATGATTTTCTAATCGGTATTTTTTTATAGAGTTTAAGTAGTCAAACCGCCATCATCGCAAACATTGTGAATCTGTTAATATTTGTCTTTTATTAATTGTCCGATATGCAAAACCCATTAGATATAATATTCTCCGGAGGCTAGTTCTGCTACAAAGAATGTTGGTTTCATCTTTCCTTAGTTGCTGTTGCAATGAATGCAATGCAGGCACAGTTTGCTCTTCATAAATAACATACATTTTGTCGTTTGTCATTCTCGTCAATACATTTGATTTTACTAGAATCACTACTGACGTTTTTGGATTTAATTAGCTTCGTCAGAATATCTTTAACTGCAGACAACGGCGTTTTTGTTAATGAAGACGTTTCTGCTGCGCCTATATTGACATTAAGCCCCCTATTCAATAAAGAAACATACATATTTTTAACAATTTGCTTAGCGTCGGACGTTAAATGTTTTTTTTTAATTAGCACTACCGGAAGCGCAATGATCATCATCTTGCCAAGAGTGCCACATTTTTAGCACATTTGGAATAGAAAAATACGATCGAAATTATAGAACTGCTCTGTTTAAGAAAAGACTGCGAACTAAAGTAAAATATTTCGAAACTACTAAACCAGATATAAAATTAATTTTATCTTTTACCTCTTATTTTATTATACTCGGCCCTGTTTACGTTTTTTGTAAATTTGCCGGGTTTCGTTACAACAGGGATTGTTAACAGCCATTGGGTCAACGATATCTTGAACCACACTATACATCGTATAGATAATATTCTGTATACAATTGTTTGATTATGCCAATTAAGTTTTGGGGTACTCTTTTATTTTTTAATCCAAGTCAAATGCTCGTAAAAAAGCAGTTGAAGAGACGATTTATATCGATTGGAATCATTGTAAGCGATTGTTCTAAAACAATTCTTACGGTGTTTATGATCTCTATGCATGAGCAACCACTTCGGAATCAGCTTTGTACTCAACAAAATCCATTTTAGAACAAAATCCATGACAGAGATTTTTGAGGTAATAAATAAAATATTGGCGGACGAAACAGTCTACTTAAAAATTTAGGTTTTAACAAGATAGTCTAGGTACGGCATTTATTCACTATAAACCTAAAGCGGAATCGACTGACCACTTCACAGCGGTATTTATATATGTATGGTATAAACGCAATCCGATTGAATGTATTCAACGAGTCGGGAAACCTGTATTAATCACTACATACCAGAAATGAAAGAACAGTTAAAACAGTGTGTTATACACGTGTGTCATACACGCTTAACTTGCTACGAAGAAAGTGAACACACTTCCATCGGGTGGAAAGGCCATGGCCACTGTATTCTGGCATCCGCAAGGCGTTATATTCATCGGGTATTTCGAAAAGACAATGACATGAGAGCATTACGAGGGTAGCATTTATGTATCCGTAATAGTAAAAACAAATATTTATCATTGAAATGTTTATTATTGTTTTTTAAAATATTCTCGGTGATGATCGATACACTCTTGCATACGTTTACATCAATTTTCATAGCACTTTTTCCATTTCGATTTGTCCTTCAGGGATGGGAACAGAAATAAATCATTAGGTGCCAAATCAGGACTGTACGGCGGATAACCTACCAATTCGATGTTTTCACTGGTTAAATGTTGAGTTGTTCGGTCCGATGTGTTAGAGCTAACGTTGTCATGGTGAAGAATGATCGTGTTTTGATGGTTGTTGTTTCTTATTTCTTCAAAGATTTTTGCAAACAAATAGTTGTGTACCATTCAGAATTGTACCATCCTACGATTCTCTAGTCGCACTGTAGCCACATGCAGATTTATCCCAAGAAAAAAACAGGCGATCATTTGCTTCAAAGTGCTTCTTACCGGAACAATTTTTGTTCGGTTTGGCTCATTTTGAAATACCCATACACTCGACTGGTGTTTACTTTCGGGCTCATACACATTGATCCAAGATTCGTCACTTGCGTACATGTTAAACTTTTGTCGCACCACGATTGTATTTTTGAGCAGTTCTTTGCATCAATTGACACGAGCCTTTTTTTTGAGTAAGCGTTAAATTATGCGGAATCCGACGCGCATAAATCTTTTCTACGGTCAAATAATCATATAAAATCCTGTAATATATATATATATATATATATATATATATATATATATATATATATATATATATATATATATATATATATATAGCCAAGGGAACCGTAAAAGTTAGAAGCATGCTGAAGAGCCCTTCATCCTGCAATGGGGATCATCATCATCATGATGATCATGATGATACATACGTCTTTCCATTCCCGTCTGTGCCGCCGGAAGTTTTTGAATTGATTGCGATGTGAGTGTCCAGGTTTCACTTCCGTATGTCATAACGGGTAGAACGTACTCATCGAAGACATTTCTTTTCAGGCAAAATGAGAGTCTGCTCTTAAACACTACGTTGAGCCTACCAAATGCCTGCCAGCCACATTTAATACGCCGTTCCACCTCCCTGGCGGTATTCCCCTCCATTGATATCCTCTGCCCAATATATATAAAGCTGTCCACAATCTCCAAATCCCTTCCTAAAACTGAAATTCTTATGTTCTGAGCGAAGTAATTGAACATAACCTGACTCTTTTTCAGGTTTATTTTCAAGCCAAATGGTTCGCCAGCCCTTTGCAGTTCTTGTATGCGTCTTTACAGCTCCTCTGGGTCTTGTGAAATGAGAATAATATCATCTGCATACATACATACATATATATATATATATATATATATATATATATATATATATATATATATATATATATATATATATATATATATATTGACATCGTTAAGTATATTAGGAAAGCCAACGGGACCGTAAAAGTTAGAAGCATGCTGAAGAGCCCTCATCCTGCAGAGTGGGGATCGACTCTGGCTGATGATGATGATTGTATATATATATATGTATATATATATATATATATATATATATATATATATATATATATATATATATATATATATATATATATAGTGGTAGATTTTCTTGGACTCCGTCCAATGAGACAGCAGTAGCTGAGTGTCATCAGACACCCAACCGTTGGGTTCCACAATCTCATGTGGAACACACAACAACCTGCGTCTCCGCCGAAATGAACACTTTTGTTGGTTGCTTGACCGGCGAAAACATGGGTTGTTGGCTGTGGATAGGGACTCCCTATTCTTGATGGTATGGTATATGTCGGCGCCCTGAAGAGTCTGAACCTCGAGAGACGAAACATATGTCATCCAGTTGAAGGGATGGGTGGGCTCCTTCCCGGTCAAGCAGCAACCAACAAAAGTGTTCATTGGTATTGGTATTTGGTTCATTGGTATTTAATAATAAACTCCCACTTTTTCTGAAGAGAAAGTCTTTGATCAATGCGTCCTATCCATTATTATATACGGAAGTGAAACATGGACACTCATATCACAATCAGTACAAAAACTTCGCGTAACACAGAGGGGAATGGAATGGTATGTGTTTGGCATTACAAATTGGGACTGAAAAACTGTAAATGAATCAAAGATTGAACGAAAGTATATGAAATCATTGGAAGAATAAAGGAATTGCAATGGAGATTGGCAGGCGGTATAGCGAGACGATGGAGCTACAGCAGGACCAAATCTATCCTGCAATCTATACCACTTGATCATTAACATCCACAAAGAAAACCGAAAACACGACGGATTAATAACATCATCAAATATATTAAACGAATCGAATGGCAGAGGAGAAGTTAGCGCTACGCAAGCAGAAAGCGTTATGATGAGACTCCACGGGTTGAAGATGTTGATGATGATGTTATTATATATAAGAACTGCTTTCAACTTTTCTGTAACTGTTTTAACTAAATTAAAGGGCTCAATAAGTGGGAAATTGACAGATTGTACTGCAATTTTTCAATTCTATGTGGGAAATATACCCAAAATGATCACTAATAATCTATAAGATATTTTTGGCATAAGGTATACTTTTATTTTTTTACATTTTATTACACTTTGATCACACTCATATTTCAAACAAGTAACAACATTTTTTACCAAGCGCAAATTAACTTTATAAAATGTCGCTACTGAGAGCTTAAAAGATATCCAAGAGGTTGGGGAGCTAATGAGTCATTTGGGTACATATCTTTAGAACTATTAATGCGAGAAGGTGACTTGTTAATGTTAATGAAAAACTAAAAACGTATTTAGAAACAGCTCACAAGAGAAATCCTGGATATTCGCAATTAAAACATATTGTTGAAGTACTTAAAAAAAAGAAGAATAAACGACACGTTCAACGTTTCAGCTGCTATATGCTGCAGTTATAAGTTGTGAGATAGATAGAAGTTTATCCGGGCTGTACGACATTTTATTTAAATTATAAACGAACCAATCTAACAGAAGCTGATTTGAAAAATTACTCGTCATATCATGTAATTCCAACAATGTGTAGTAATATATACTTAGTTAAGACATTTATTCATTCGATACTTATTAAAACATTAGTGAAATAAGTGTTCTGTAATTGAATATCTCAAGTATACGACTAAAGCTAAACACACTAATAAGCAGCGAGCAAGAAATCCGCTCTCTAGTTCTAAGTATTTTCCTAATCTCAATTGAATGTACTTCCTAATCTCAGTCAGACGAATACACAAAAGCATCACATAATTGATATGTTAACTGGATGCTTGATCGCTACAAGTGAGATTGCGACCATTGATTTTTTTTAATTTTCACTAGAATATACCTTAAAGTTCATTGTGTTGCGGACTATCTACAATGAAGTTACCGACATACATTCATTGAAGTTAACCGATTGCTTAAAAAAAGTTGTTTTGACCATCCTTAATAAGGTTCATCAGCTTCCTAATATTTTCTATTGATAATTTTTTGGGCTCTAGGCCCATAATTCATACTTTTTCAATGTCAACAAATGAGCAAAACAGAATTAATTAATAATTAAAGATCGTTATTACAGTCGCACTGTTCAGAATAAGTTTCCAAAATATATTTTTCATTTCATTAGAGACAATAAAAATAAAAAATTAAAGTTACTATTATCTTTATTCATGGTAAACTGTAATGATTTGATCAAAATAATCAAACCTGCTATAAATAATATTTTACAGTAAAATGTTGTACAGCTGTTAATGTCGGCATACTGAAAAGATTCAAAGATTCCGATGATGCTAACGAGCATTGACAGATTAGAAAGACGCCAAGACACTTTCGTTTACATAACTAGTTAAATAAGAAGGTAAAGGGAAAAAAAATAATTTCTGCTGGAATATTCTTGGGAACGTCTTTATAATTTTAACTTACATTAACAACAATGTATTGAACATATTGATGATGCGGCACTACAGAACTGCTTATAGTTAGTTTGCGAACTAATTGCGGATGCAGTAGTCTCACAGATGGAGATCGAGGTGGTAATCAGTCAATATTTGTTGTTGTAAACATCGATGTTCTAAAAGGAAATTCTAGAAATTAATTAACATGTGGCAGAAGGTGAGATTCGTAAGCATTGTTATTTTGACTGTAAACAGTTTTCTGTCGATTGATTCGGGACTATTTAACTGAGCCTCAAAACATGGTGAAAATTAGTGTAAACAATTGATTAACGTGTACGATACGTGTTTCATCTCGTAACGAAACATGGATATGATATCAGCCCAAATAAAAATATACTTAATGTGTATAGGTATTCCAAAGTGATGGATTTTCAATAAAATTTGTTGATACACACAAAATTTCAAGGATATTATTGCAGGAATATTTGGTTCTTTTAGTTATGGCATTAAATTTGGAAAATCGAATGCTTTCAATACTAATTTCTGAATTTAAATATCAATTTGCCGGAAGTTAACATTGTTTATCTCAATACTGTCAGCTCATACACATCCACCCTTACAATTAACTTTTTAAAGTAAAAAATATCAAATTGATTTTCTTCGGCCATATAATCTTGATTTATCGCATTTTTCTATTTGGTTCCGACTATCGAAAATTAATTGCATAGTCGTCGATTTTTCAGGTCGTTGAAGCCTAGGTAATTGAGGTTTCTGAGATTTGTATATTAAAGTGGCATAAATGTATAGAAAATACGCTCAACCAAATGGAATATATTAGTGGTGGAAACGGACAATATTTTAAAAACAATAAAGCCATTTGTATATAACAGGCCTTTCAAAGCGGCTTTTTTTAAATTCTTGAATAAAACACAGATGGCGTTGAGAATTTGCCTAGATCTAGTCTCATAGCATATTGATTTGGTACGTGAGACCCAGAAATTTCCATTAGTCGACTTTCACAACAATATGGACTCAGTGAATTCACAATATGGCGTATTATTTACGAAAGGATTTCGCTCTGAAGGCATATAAGGTTTAAATAATACTGGAACTAAAGCCACTGGATCATTCAAAACGTCGTACATTTATCAATTGGACCAAAGAAGAAACAGATGATTTTTCTCAAAAAATCATCTTTTTAGATGAAACACATTTTGAAATAGGTGACTATGTTAGTAAACAAAATTGCCCTTTTGAGCTGAGAAAAATCCACGATTGATTCATGATAAACTTTTACGTTCTAAACGAGTCAATGTTTGGTGTGTGTTACAGTCAGGAGGTGTAATTGGGCTGTATTTCTTTCAGAATGCTGCTGGTACAGCAGTAACTGTGAATGGTATTTGATATCGTGAGATGATAACTGGATTTTTGTGGACCGAATTAAATAATATTCATCTGGAAGATATGTGATTCAAACAGAATGGCGCTACACCTCACTATTCTAATGAAACAATTGATTTATTGAGAGAAAACATTTTCTGGACGAGTTATTGCAAGGAACGGTGATCTTAAATCGCACCAAGATCATGTGATTTGACACCTTTAGATTATTTTCTTTGGGCTTACGTGAAAAGCCAGGTCTATAAGAGCAATCTACAATCAATTCCTAAATTAAAGGATGAAATTATTCGAGTCACGGTTATACCAAAATGTCATCCAGAATTTTGACAAAAATGTGGACGTCTGTGGAACTGCACACTGACGAGTATGTCAGACCGCAGCCGCCGTGTGTGTGGATACGTACGGTTCCGGTCGCAAATCACTAAATTTATAATTCAATAAAATTTAATTTTTCTAATAGTTTTTGATTAAATAATGAAGTTCAAAATATATCCCGCCTTGCAATCAATCATAACAAAAAAAATACATTACATTTGGAAGGAATATATTAGCAAAAAGACACTCCTTCCTTTGTAAAGCAACAAACTTTCGTCAATTACAAAAATTTTCAAAATTATATACACTGTTTTTGAGCCATTCTTGGAAATGATTTACAACAATCCTAATTTTATATAATCGTTCCTCTTAATTTATATTAATAAAGAATTATCCGAAAATGTAAAATTCTCATAACCGTAAAGAATCTCCAATGCGACATCAATTTTTACAAATTTGCGGCGTTAGAAGGTACACTGCAAGAAACACATACATCTCATCGGCTAAAATGTCTTTGTTGTTCTTTATCTTATTTGAAGGGCTTTCGCTTATCAAAAAGTTCACATTATATATTCACAATTATATATATATTATTATACAATTATATTATATATATATTATTCACAATTATAATTACAAAGTCAAAAGGAATCAAATTCTAAAATGTTTCTAAAGATGTCAGATGTTTCAACAGAGACTGAATCAAACATCCAGAATTAACGTCATCAAATATACGTAATTTTAGGTGTAAATATACTTTTTGCCAATCTAATGTTGACTCATTTCGTAAATTTCTTCGCTTTTTCGGTTGAGTCAACGGTTGGTCAGGATCACTATTATCCTCAGAGCTACTGATATTTTCCTTTGTATCGTATTCTGAACCACTTATTTCACACAAAGTGTCGTCCTCGTGCTCAATATTACCTCTAAAACACTCATCCTCGCTGTCACTATTCATTAAAATATCGTACAATTCTTTATCTGTAAAGTACTTTTGGACCGTCATTATTCTACGCGTAAATTATAAATTAAATTTAATGTCCAACTATAGCCAAACCTAAATAGTCCTAATATAGCCAAACTAAAATAACATTGTAAAGTTTGCCAATAAGAGTACAATAGGCGATACCCCAATCCTCCACCTTATATGCCAATGAAATAAAATATTACGTGGAATCCTGGTAGAGGCAAAGATGTTTTTAGGTGTAGGGCGTGTTTGTATGTCTGCCCATTGGTGCATGGCCAAAAAATATTAAAAAAATCCTGTATTCAACACATCATACACTACGGATTCGTTCGGTTGTGCTCTTTAACCCACTTCTGCGCTTGCGGATATATCCGGCTCCGGCCTTACAGACCGATATATTTTTATGCGGATTTATCCGAGCCCGGTTCTGAAAGGGTTAAAAAAAACCACTCAATTTCAAAGACCCTTTATTGTATCTTCACTTAAATTAAGTGTATTTTTTCTTTATTATTTCTACCATACTTTAAATCTAATAATTCTAGATGAAAGGAATTATACAGATATACTTTTAAACTTTGTTCTATTGTCGTATCACAACAAAATTTCCTTTACCTTAAATATTATTACAAAATTAACATTACATTTTTTGTAGTCTTTTAACTTTCGAGACCAAAGATACGTGGGAAGACAAATGAAGAAAAAAAAGAACAAATAAGAATACTGAAGATGGAAGAACACATCTGATGCTAACAATGAATACATTTTCCTCAAACTGGATTTTAATTTTTGAAAACCATGTAAAAATGTGATCGGAATAACATTCGATTTATAATCAATGGATAATCGTCAATTTGTAGTCAGAAAATTACAACAATGTAAAGTGGCGAATATAAATTAAGCATTTTCTTTTAAATATTCACACACTATGCCTTAATTTTCTTTTTAGATACAACACCATTATCTAAAAAATGAAATAATATATTCAATGCATCGAATTTTTATTGGGTTAAATAAGCTCGTTCGAGTTTTGAGAGTGTAACGTTATATAATGTTTCTAATATACAGAACAATCGTAAATAAAGTTATACCTATTATAAGTAATAACTAGAGGATTCCCGATCCGATTAATATAGCAGATGGACTAACATAATCCGACCAATAATTTCTTCCGAATCGGTAATGACATGTGGGGCATGATGATATACAATACATATTTTACAATACAAATTATTGTGGCCAATATGGTAAGTGTTGGCTTTAAAGCGAACGAGTAACCGAAAGTAACATATGTCAATATGTTGGCATGATCATCAATCCACTTTATTTTTAAATCGAACACTTAACCTTCAAGGGAAGTACTTCAGCGGTTCCCGATTCAGGAGTACATGGCGGTATGTTTTTGATTATTAATATCTTTTGATTAAATTATCCAATTTAATAATTTATATTTTTAATTTAAACCTCAATCAATATAAAAAAATACTATATCTATAGAATGTTCCAAAAATAGTATTCCTAATACCATCGAAAAAATCAGTAAAAAAAAAATTAAAATGTAGTGTTCTATTCAAACTATAGTACCTAGGCGAAATTAATAGATAAAAACTTTCTTCCAACGGCATTTAAAAGGGAACTTAATGTACTTTCAGATACTTATTACATAATTGAGCTTTATTTTAAAAAATATATTTATTTAGTTAGGTAAAATTCACTGGTATGATGCTCTTCAAAAACCGATTTGGTTTCGCTTTCACTTTCTTTGTCGTCGAACATATCAGCTGCCTGATTTTTTTAATAAAAATACTATAGAAAATTTATGATTTACTTACCACAAACTGTGTCAAGATCGAAAATAACACACTATTTGTGCAAAAAGGTTATTTAAATAAATAAAAACAAAGTAAACACTGACACAACAACAGCACTGGGTGGCGTATACCTAGACTGACTACGGTTACTTTTGTTAGTATTCACATCTTAAGATGGCTATTGTGGGGGATCTGTAGTGCGGATAGAGAAAATATTTGCCTCACTCAAAGTCATCCCCTCAACGTGACCATTTATATGCAAAAAACACCTTTAATTCACCCCTGAGTGTTCCTTAACCAGTGCTTCTCTTGAGGGTTAATTCAATAATACTGTTGTAACGTTCTCGTCTTGCCGGGCTAGCTTTTTATATCGGGACTGGGTACGTGAGTAAGAGCTTTAGATCGTGCACAGAAACAACGTTGAAATGTTATTATATGTATCTATTAACTAATGAACTAATTATAATTGTTTGTAAAAAAAAGTAAAAAAAAGAAAAAAGATGTTTAATTAGATGCAATAACTACAAGGAAATCAAAAGTTGGGCGCCAGTGGTGGCTAATGCCAGCCACCATAAGGAAATGCTTAGTCTCTATGTACTTATTTATGGTACTACAGCTTTCCGGTATCGGATGTTCGGTTCGGCTAATACGGCAACGGTAATGATGTAATAATGTAATGATGAAATGATGTAATGGTATAATGGTACATCAATTTACGTTTGATCGTCACAACTGGTGGAGTACGGTATTCTTAGTGGTGTGTCGTGGTTGCGATGGAGATTGTAGTAAACCCTGTATAATATAATGACAGACGGAATCACAAAAGTACCTTGAGACTCACCGAGAAAACTCATCGTGGTTGTCAATACTAAGGCCAAGGAGAACACACCACACTGCTGACCACCGACAGCCAGATTCGCAAATGCCGGGTTAATTCACGCAGGCACAGCTGGTTGTACCAAGTGGGACGGCGATACGAGGATACTTTACGGGCGATACTTTAGAAGGGATAAGGATGGCAGAATCTGCACCATAGACGGCGTGTTTCCGGAGAATGATAAGAGAAGTCGCCGGCAATACGGATGTAAGCAGAAAATCTGTGCTCGCCGGAGATCGGGATTGGACAAATATGAAGGAGAATGAGGGTACATATGTAGGGGGGATGAAAACCCAAAAGTTACAATGTTAGTACTGCAAGATATTAATATACACTATTCAACATCGTTGCAGAGTCAATATGGTAACATTAGCTAATTTTATTGGAGTGCAATTGCTTACCTAGTCTTGTAATAAGGAGTTTTTTACGACTCATTTAGGATATATTGCCCAGTTACAATGACTTCTAGCTGGCCGCGCTAGCGCTAATCCCAAAACCGGGAATTTGTCCGGTATCGGCGGCCAAGACCGTCTGGATTCAATTCCCGTACTTGGTGTGGATTTTTATATTTGCTTACTTTAAAGCAAAATAGTCTATCTGGCCCGTTCTTCAAATGTTAAGACTGGAGAAAATGATTTTTTACTACCTTAATTTTTACGAAACTGAATAGTTACCATTTATTAAAATGAGTTGTACAGTTAGGAATAGCCTATACGATTTGCAAATCTAATTGATTTAGCTGCTGAACAGTTAAATACATTAGATTTATAGGAAATTTTCTTCATTGATGAGGCGGATTTTCATTTAAAAATAAATATACAAAATTGCTATATGTGGCGCGAGTTCGATAAAAACTTGGTTAAAATTGCTGCATGTTGTTTATAATCCGTAGAAGTACTTCTACGTATTTTCTTTTGGAAGATGTGGTTGGTAAAGGACAGTATTTATTCAAAATATATAACATACTTTTCCTTGTAGAATTTGAGGATATGGACCTGCATAGTATGTTGTTTTAACAGGATGATGTTATATCACCCTTAATTTCTAACACATTTTCTGAACGTGTCAATCAATCAATCAATCACTAGCAGTTCGATACGGATTCATTGAAGTATTACTTAGGTTATTATGTTATAGAAATCTAGGAGTTAAACTAAAACATCCAGCAGTTACAACCATATGGTGATGAAACAGTTACAATCATAAGAAACAGTCACAATCATAAGTAAGAAGCAGATATTTGAGTGATATTTTCAAATATCATAAATGAGAATTGTTTCGCTCTTCAATTAAAGGATATACAAATAACTGACTAATAACACAGTAAATTTTTTGTTTTACACAAAAAAAAACGTTATTGGAAGATTATATATTTGTTCTATATAAAAAAAAATCATATATTATGAGGGAAATACTGAAATGGTCCAATAATAAGCTTAGATAAGTATTGTTTAATGACAATTTCCCACTAGATAAACTATAAAAGACAAGCTGTAATAAATTAGATATAATCGGAATAGAACCATTAATATCTCCCTAGACAACCATGTCGCATACTTTTTAGATGCTATATATCTAAGGCTGGTAAGGTCAAAATAATACAACAGTATGTCACTCTAGAGACCTGAAGCCCGATAAGAAAAATATGCTTTTTACGGCGCTCTAAGCTTGTTAAAATAAAAGCTGCTTCTAGCTAAAATATTTAAAAATCAATAATCAATAAAACAGGCGTGTATAAAACCACAATGACTAAATATCAATTTTTCGTTCAACTAACATGCGTAATCGCAAAAGTGCAGTTGCTTAAATTAATAAAAGTACTTAAGTCGATAATCATAATAGTCAGTCATAATCTTTTCAGTCATAATCTTGTCAGAAATAATTCACCGAAGTGGGAATTAATTGGCTCAATACAGGGAATGAAATAAATATGAATATAAGAAAAAAGAAATGAAACTATGTAAATGAAAGATCCAGCGATATATAGAAAGGAAATTGGAGAAAACTGAGAAAATTAATAATTTCAGAACATTTATCATTTTCACATAATGAGGAAGTGGAAACAGCAGTAGGACAATTAAAGAAAGAAATGCTGATAGCAAGGATAACTGCATAATTAGTAAATGATAGAAAAGTAGAATTACAAGAGAAATTATCAAAAATTATGTTAATTATTAACAAATCGACGAGAAACCTGACATAATGTGAACATTATAGAGCTGATTCACTTCTTAATGTAACATATAATATACCAACTATAATGCTAATGAAAGTTAAATAAACCGGTTAAAAAAGGGAAGAAAGGGAAGACTTCAAATAGGCATTCGATTCCGTGTAGCGAAAATAATTAATAAAAGATTTGAAAATCAAAGACAAAAGAAACAATAATTATTGTAATTGTTTTCAAAAAACTACAATAAAGAAAGGAGTGAGATAGGTTCTTGGTCTGCTTATTTTATATTACAGCATTGACAGAAAGGGGACCGGATTTGACAAAAAGGGGACTGGAAAGAACAGGTAGAATGTACAAAACCTCCGCGTTTGTAAGCTCATGTTATAATTTCAAGAAATGAAAATAACTAGAAAAACAAAACTGAAATGGGACTAAGCGAAGTTTAGAGAATTAAGAAAATATTCTGAAATATATGTTTTATAATAGAGAAGGAAGAATAATAAAAATAATAAAGAGAAACAAAAAGAAATCGAAAAACAAAAACCAAAATATAGAAAGGAATTTAACATAACAAACAGATAAAAAGAAAATATGTGTGAGTGGAAAATGAGCTCAAGCCGTTGGTGAATTATGAAAGAGAAGACACACCAGGAAAAGAGAATATTGTAAAAAATATTAAAACAATAAGAGTTTTGTGGTATGAACAAGTGGCGGCTCGTCAGGGAGTGCGTTGGGGCACCGCCCCTCAAGCATTTATCGCAGTAAACAATTTTTCAGAGTAAAACACCATATTTTAAATCCGTTTAGTTTATTTCCTTTAACTCATTTTCCAAGTTCACCTCGTTATAGGGTTTCAATAGCACGAAGCGTAAAAAGGAGGAAGAGGAAAACAAAAAAAGAATTCAGCAGTACTAATCTCTATATATATATATATATATATATATATATATATACATATATATATATATATATATATATATATATATATATATATATATATATATATATATATATATATATATATATATATATATATATACAGTATATGATGTGACCCTGGTACTATTCAAGAAGCAGATAAATGTTTTTAATAAGATTTATGGTCCTGAGATGTTTTAATAGCAAATTTTCAATATTTGGTTTCAATTCACTTAAGTTTACCCTTAAATCTCATCTGTCAGTGATTTTCTATGTGTATCTTTTTTTGTAAGAAGATTGACAACAGCGTTAAAACCCTTTTCCAAGCGGTTTAAAGTTAGAAAAACTTTCTCGCGATAGTTCATAATACAGGATAAGTAACAGTCTCTCTGAAGCCAATATTGCTCATATGCCTTTCTGAACTATGTCTGAAATTCTTTGTTAGTGCTTTTTCGATTAGTTCTTCTTCTAATATGACATGCGTTTCTTCAATGTAACCGTATAGATTGATAATCCACTATGGTATTTTCATAGTCAAAACATCCCCAAACCTATTTTCAAAGTGGGTGTGAAAGACATTAAAATGTTGAATGTAGGTTGAAACGTCATCATCCTGACAGTTTGTCTGTTACAAATTCGCGCCGTCCAATGTTTGCTTCATTAGTTTAATTCTGAGAAGAAAAGCTGAAATGATGGAATTTGTGTTTTTTTCAAGTTTCGACTGTCACCTTGTAACTGGAAGTTAACCTCATTAAATTCACTAAACAAATCGGCTAAATAAGCAATGTCTGATTTCCACTTAATTAAATTTTCATTTCAAATTTTATCTTTAGCATCCAAAAACTCGAAAACCGCATCAAAAAGTGAGAAAAATTTTGTCAATCATAAGCCTTTTGACACCCAGCGTACTTCAGTGTGAAAGAGTAATCGACGAAAGTTCTCGTGATTTTCTTAACACAACTGTGTAAATAACCTAGACTTCAACGCGTTCCTCCAAATTCTGTTTACTGTGTTAATGACAAATTTAGGAGATTGATGCAAAGTACCACTCAGCTTTTTAGCAACTAAATGTTGTCGATGGATGACGCAGTGTATTACAAACACCTCGGGTACATTTTGTTTTGAACGGCTTATAAATCTACGATAGCGCCCGAACATGGCAGGCCATTCATCTGCTGCTGCTGATATTATATTTGATAAAGAGATCGCTTTTTACCAGTAATAATCATTCCAGGTAAAGCTGATTTCTTCATTACCAGGTAAAGTTGACTCGTCCTTTGTATAGAGAAATGGGTCGTTTGTAGATAATTACACATAAGCTCAATATCACAACTCATTTCATCAATACGTCTTTGAACTGCTCAAAAGCAATGTCTGATGCAACCAATTACTCCGATAATGATTGAATGCAGCCAAACTTTAAATAATCAACACTGTACTGTCTACAGTTTTTTAGATTCGGCCATGTTTAGTATGAGTTATATGTTGATAAAAATTCAGCTATTTAAGTATGATAAAACATAACAATCAAAATTGATTCCCGGTGTAAAACCATATTTTAATCTTTATATATATTTTGTATATATATAGGAAGAAATCATAGAATCTTATTTTTAAAGATCGAGATGTATGCTATACCGATTGCTAAAAGTTCGAAAAAAAAACTATTAAGGAATACGCATGTAATTATGGTTGACTTGAATACTGAACTACTGTTACCTCACGTCATGATCGGCGTCTCTATGCAATCGGAGGTACTACAAAAAGGAAATTTTATAAAAAAGGAATTTACTTCCTTTTCTCCGGCACTCCCAAACAAGATGACATTGATTCATTTTAACTTGTATGTATCTAACTACCTATTTATATTTTTAAAAATAGTTGCTTAACACTTTTCTTTTCAACATTCCGAAGACAAATTAATAGTGTTTGTCTCTGGCATATTTATAATTGACGAATTAAACATGTCCGTACAAGTAAAATTGATACAAGTCTGCGCGGTCTTTGCAAGTTCTGGCACAAGTCTGGACAAGCATTATTAATGCGCGCGCATACGCAACATATATTAATATCAAATGTGCAAGTTTTTACAAGTTACAAATGTTGCGACCACAAACCTAAAAGCCTACACTTACATCTCCTGAACCCCTAATTTTGGTTTTCGCCGACATTGACCCCGTGCAGTTCGGAGTCGACCCCTGGAGGTCGAGACACTTTAGAAATGTATGCATTAGATTTATATATTCATATTTTGGCACTTTGGAAAGTAAAGGAGGTATTCATAAAGTAGCTGATATTGACACCATCTGTGTCGATACTTTGAATTGGACTGCTATCACTTTGGATGTATATTCTAAATAAAAATCTAATATCAATAAAACACTCAAATCAATATTGAACTATTAATTAGATAAATAAAGGAAATATATAATGGAGTTTTAAGATACTTTTAGATGATGATTTGAACCAAAGTAGGCAGATTGTCATCTGAACAGATTTTGTGTTAATGATACAAATACAGTGATGATAGTCATTAAACAGTGTTGTGAATTTAAAGAATTCTTAGATAATGTAAGATACTGTTTTGGGATTCCCCTATAAAACTATCAGCCTTATGAGAGAGCTAAATAAATCGATAAACTACTAAAATAAGACAGCTTAGTCAAGAGAAGTTTCACGAGAATTACTTGCGTTTAGTGATCCGACACGTAACTGCGAAATAACTCCTAATTATAGCAAGAAATAATAGGTTAATCCTGGAAATAAAGAGAAAATGGTCGTAGACTGTAAGTTTGCTTCTAAGGAGAGAGAGGTATACAATCGCCTGTCATTTTACACATTATCAATTATGGATTAAGCTGTAAAACCATTGTCTTGATTTTTTGAATATTAATTTTTTCCGGTTTCTTTAAATTTTTTAACAAATTTTTTATAGATATTATTGCCATTAAATATTTGAAATTTAATAAAAAATAAAAAGTTTCATAAACAGTAAGAAGATTATCATACAACTATCATTTATAAGATATTACGTTAATATTAGGTTAAAAAATATACTGTGCGTTGGAAAAATAACAGAATTTTTAAATTTAAAGAAAACTGCCAGCACCATCTATTGAAACAATATATAAATTAAAACTTGTATATCTCCTCTATAAAACAATCACATTATTAGAATCTATTAACGGATTGTTAAGTTATAGCGCTTAAAGCCTCAGTACCTTTTATCACTTTGCTACTCAAATACGATGAAACGAAGAGCAAATATTAAATTTTATTTCAGGCTCGGGTAAAACTTTTACAAAAACATTTGAATTGACGAAAAAAATGTATGGTGATAATTGCTTATCCCATACACGTTAAAGTGGTATAAGCGATTCCAGGATGGTTGTGATGCTTAAGAAGACCACCTAAAACCAGGTCGGCTAAGAAATTAAAATCGCGATGAGTTGATGGAAAAAGTACGTTAAATCATCACCTACCATGGAATTCGACCATGAGATGAATAGCGCGGGAACTAAATACCACCAAGGATATGATTCACAAAATTTTGACAAATGATTTAAACAAACGGAAAGTCTGTTCTCGATTTGTTCCGAACGCCCTAAATGACAAGGAAGAAATTGCTCTCGTTGAACATTGCAAGGACCTTATAAAACAGCCAGATCGAACTGCACATTCCTGGAATCGATTAAACTGGTGATGAGACTTGGTGCTTCAAGTACGATCCTCAAATAAAACGGCAAACTGCTACATGGAAATCCCCAGGCTCTTCGAAATCGAAAAAAATGCGTTTCCAAAAGACAACATCCTCCATATTCGCCTGATTTATGATTCGAGTGATTATTTTCTGTTCCCGGAATTAAAATTGGTTATCAATGGAACGTTTTATTAAACTCGAAGAGATTTACCACTAAACACCAAATAACTTTTTGAAAACTTCTCGACGCACGTATTGCTAACCATGTTAAAGCATCATCAGGAGATCATTTAATCTAATTCTAAAAACTAACTAAAAAATGCTATATATAAACTATGCTATATTTATATGATAACCCTACTTAATGAAACGTGTAAAAATCATGAAACCGTGAAGTTTACTGAGCCTTACATTAATAATTGAAAAAGTTGACTGTACAGAATAGGTCCCTTATCCCGGTTCATGATTTTCTTACATTTTTCTATTTGAATGCTTTCATATGCATCCGAAGCTCCATTGTTATTTACGCATTTAGTGTAAGTTAGTTTAGTATAGTTATTTACACATTTACTTAATTTTTAGTATTTAGATTCCAAAAAACGACGATATTGATGCAGAAGGGATCTAAAGAAATAATTTTGCCCAAATAAGTAATTGTTTTATTTTCCCGACGTAGTGGGTATACCCCTAGATTTTTACGAAGTTTTTTAAAGCGCTTAATGTATTGCAGTGTCTCCTCCCCGTAGAGGTGCACAATGTTACACCTAATATTTTCACGGATGGTAGATAATGTTTCTAAATCATTTCGGGTGTCGATCCGTTCATTCTGTGAAGAGTGCTTGAAAAACTGAAATCAAAAACATCACTTTTAATTAGCGATATTATCTTTTTAACGAAATGTGCCGATAACGACCTTTAACCAACATGCACAAAGCTCGCCTATACAAGAACAAGAAAAACCAATGCTATTTTAAGAAATGCAAGCCGAGCTCTTCTCCAAGAAAAATCTGAGAAAAAAGAAGGCATTTGGACAGAATTAAAAAAGAATTATATCTATTGCAGTCAATGCTAAGCAATAAGGTTCATCCAATTTTGTGGAATGAAATAGAAAAAGTATTTTTCGAGCGCAGTGAATCGGATTACAATCTTAAAATGGAAAAACAAAAAAAGTACGCCAATTTAAAGCAAATATATACTGAACGCCTAAAAGAAATTCGAGATAATAACAAATTAATTACAAATGTCTCTAACCACTTAACCATAAATGAAGAATCCATCCTAAGCAAAGGCTTCAACTTGCTATTGTCCCAAAACATATACCCATAAAATAAATAATTTCGAACGTTGAATCAACCCTAGACGACAAACCAGATGAAGAAGCGGGAATAATCAGACAACATCTAGCGCGAATACTACTATCCAATAAAATACCAAAACCAAATGTTAATAAGGCAGAAATCAGAGCGCTTAAAAGTTTAAAAAAACAAGGATATCACTATATTACCGGCGGACAAAGGAAACGCAACAGTCATAATGAACACCGAGGACTATATGGGAAAGATGACAAACATTTTACGAGAAAAAACATATAAACCAGTGAAAAACAACTAAAAGCAAAATCAAAGCATGGAAACTAGAAACGGACATCGAACGAATAATAGAAATCCCCAGAAATTCCTTTAAGACCCACAGAGCCTTCGGCTCGCCAACACAATATTTGGAAAAATATCTAGCAAGTATCATGCAACCAAGCGTCAAACTTGCCGAGTCCTATGTCCAAAACTCAAAGAATATTTTATAAGGATAATTAAAGATATCCAACTAGAGGATACAGATGTACTAGCAAGCCTGTACATTGTTTCACTAAATCCAAGTATAGACGACGCTCTGGACGTAATTTCGACGAACGACGACTTTCTACCATACGTGGGGGAACTCTCCGAATGCTGCTTGAAGAATACATATTTTTCCTTCAACAAACAGATCTACAGACAGACTAGAATCAACACTAGAATCAACCAACCCACTATCACCAAGCTTATAGCCAACCTGTTCATGACAGACTTCGAAACAAAAGCATTAGCCAACGGTCCTTTAAAACCTAAACTTTGGAAACGCTACGTAGACGATATTTTATTATATGGCCTCACGAAAACGAACTTCTAAACAACTTCCTAACCCAATTAAACAAAACCCGCCCCAGAATACAGTTCACCCTGAAGTCAAACAGGATAGGAAACTGCCGTTTTTGGCTCTCTTCATCACAAGACAACTTTCTAGAACCCTCGAATAGACAGTGTATAGAAAAACAACACACACGGATCGATACCTCAACGCTAAATCTCATCATCATCGTTCTCAAATCCAAGCAGTAACGAACACCTTGATTTCCAGATATTTACGACTGACACTACAAGATACACGAAGCCAAGAACCACCAAAAATTTACACAGCCCTTAGACAAAGTGGACATTCAGAAAATTGCATCAGGAAGGCCATTCGCCCTCAGGAAACCCAAACACGAAAAACAATAGAGGATCAGGAACCAAATGCACTAAAGGTCCTGCTACCATACGTAAAAGAAATCACTGATAGGATAGGCAGACTGCTAAGAAAACATAAGATCAGAACAACCTACAAGCCGCACAAAACTGTCGCAAACATCCTAAAAAACCTCAAGGACAAAGTTAGGCTTGAAGATCATGTATATATGCATAACATATTTTGTTCTGACTGTAACAGAACATACATAGGACCATCAAACAGACGATTCTCGGCAACAATACAAAAACATAAAATCAACTTAAAACAACAAAAAAAAAAACAAAAAAAAAACAAACAAACCAGTTTCGCTCTGTTCCAGCACAGCGAATATTGAAAACTACAAGGTCTGAACAATTAGAGAATTATATATATATATGGTAAAAACGAATATTTTCTGCGAAAATTAAATAAAGTTTCACTGGAATTTGTGAAAAAGAATTTCTCTTCAAAGGAAACAGAATAATCTCGATAAAGAACTTTCTGCAACTTATTTACTGTAAGTTATTTCGAGCAACGATAAAAGAGGATTGTGGAACGTTTTCTGGATTAAGTTTTACAACAAAATACGAAGACATTCTTTCGAGGGGAACGAGGGTTGAATTAAAATCGAGATCCTCAATCACGTTAGCATAAACAAAAACACGTAAATCTTGGCTGGCGGCTATATGATGATAACGGTATTACCTTGGAGTGTCAGATTAATAAGGGTGTCTTATTCTTGTATCTTAGGTTTTTATTTTATCTATTTCCCATTAGATCGTATATATACGAAATATATATTTCCAAATATTGATAGTTCATGTTGAATTGGATACTAAAAAATACACAGTTCTAATCAAATTAGTCCTATGTTATTGTTAAAAAATATAGATATACTAAGTATAGGTAATAGAATAGAGTAAAAAGTCAGATACTTTTCTATTAATCAGATCTTTGATTAAACTTCAGAAACAAAACTTCGTTTCTAGTAACGCTCTATGTATTTCAAGTCGATATGATATTTAATTTTGTTTTAAGAGACTTCCAAAGAAAATCAATTTGACATTTCTGCTACCACGGAAAAAAGAAAATTTTGTGTGCTGATTAAATACTACGTTTTTCATGAATTATTGTGGCTCCTTTATAGTATATGGTTTATAGATATTTTACAGAGTTTTAATGAGATGAAAAGTGACTGAATTTGATTTCCGCGCTCAGGATGTCCCATTGAGGTCACTACTAAGGAAATGATTAATAAAATCTATGTAGTCAATATTCTATGTAGTCAAAATTGTAGGAAATAACTTGACTAAGAAAAATTTACAAACAATGTGTTTCCAGTTTTGCCAGATTTCGTCAGTAGCTACTTAAACAATATTTTTTTTACATAATTTGACAAATCTTAAAATTCGAAGTAAAAAATGTTGTGACATTTCTTTATTGGAGTAGTTTTAGAAAAATTGGCAAAAATAAGAAAAAAGTGAATTAATTTTTTTCATGTTTGTGGCTTAGGTCTTGTTATTGTAGCTATTGTTTTAGTTGCTACTGAAGAAATCTGGCAATACCGGAAAACATTGTTCATAATTTTTTCGTAGTCAAGTTATTTCCTACAACTTTGAAAATCTATCACTTCAAATAAAAAAGTTAGCCTATGTCAGGTTTTAAAAAATTCCACTATATATATTTAGGCTGCGGTGTGAACTCCAGAAGATCGAAGCAAATAACCGACATCTCGGCCAAAGCTTTCTCGATCGAATTGGCCAATATTTGTATTAAAACGATGTCAAAGAAAATACCTCATAAGAGGAGGACAATCAGTGTACTGGTGGAATGAAGAAATCGTGCGCCTCCGCAGCGAATGCATCAAAAAACGACTGGCATATACCAGGCAAGCACGTAGAAGTCTGAACATTCTCAATCAGGTCTGGAAGAAATATAATGCAAGCGAGAAAAGCTTAGAAATTCCATAGAGAAAGCAAAAAGAACAGATTGGAAAAGAGTCTGTGATAACTTGGAATGTGATATTTTTGGAAATGGCAATAAGATAGTTATGAAATGGACGAAAGGCTTTCAATCGAGACTGAAATTAACAATGAACTAAGTAGAGGAGGTGGCTAGGCACCTCTTTCCTATTCATCCAGAAGTGATTATTAGACTGTGATATAAACCGTGATAAGGACTGTGATATCAATAGATGCTTAAGTTTTATCGTTGAAGAGCTTCTAGCAGGAAACACGAATATAAAGAGTAAAAAAGCACCAGGAATCGAAAATATAATACCGGAAATTCTAAAAGAAAATGTCTCAGCTTGGTCAGACTATACATTAGCGATATATAATCGACTTTCTGGGTCTTTTCTCTGAAGTGGAAACCGGCCAAGTTTATCTTGCTTCTTAAGAGTAATAGACAGATCGTGTCAACGGTAACGTAGAGGCCCATCAGCCTCTTAGATGTTGAGGGAAACTGTATGAACAGCTCATTCTGGCCATAGTCAATGAAGAGCTAGATCGAACAGGTGGCTTGTTCAAAAACCAGTTCCACTTTAGAAAAGGAAAGCAAAATGTAGGCGCGATAAACTAGTTTATGAAGATAGTCAGGATAGTACGGGAGATTATATGCCCTCATCACGCTGGATGTAAAAAATAGCTTCCATGAAATAGCTATCTGTCGGAAAGAAGGCTGAAGATTCTATAAAGAAGTGGGGGAGGGTAATGCTTAGAAAAATAACTTCCAATAATTCAGAATGTGTTTTTAATGTTATAAAAATGATGGATTGATGTAATGTAATAAATAAAGATCTTGAAAAAAATAAAAGCATGATCTATATTGTTACAAAAAATAATTTCCAATAACTAAATTGAATTATGTGTATTTATATGCTAAAACGAAATTGTGCATTGACTATAGAGATAAAAAAAAGAACATAGAATACTGAACATGATATTTCCTTTACAGATTGTTTTAAATACTATATAGGTGTTCATTCACT
This sequence comes from Cosmopolites sordidus, assembly GCA_031761425.1. Taxonomy (NCBI): domain Eukaryota; kingdom Metazoa; phylum Arthropoda; class Insecta; order Coleoptera; family Curculionidae; genus Cosmopolites; species Cosmopolites sordidus. The sequence continues at coordinate 171,428 of JARFXV010000466.1, read as the reverse complement.
CCTTTATTCTACAAACACAGATAAGCAGCTAATAGTTTTATTAAAGCATCTATCAAGACATGGACTAAAGGGTTGTCTAATAATAATATTAGAATTTTAAAATGAGGCTCAATAATAACTACAGGTGACAACATGGTAATTGTTATTTTATCTTGAAGAACACAAATAGTACAAATGTTTCCCTCGGCTTCATTTGATATAATGCATCCTGGAGACCCAGTTTTCGTGGTATACAAATTTTCAATGGTGGACTGAATGTTTCGTTTGAGGTTAAAAATTGTTCAGGATTTATTTCTATAAACCAGAGATTTAACATAACCCCACAAAAAACTACTTTAAGGGCGTGAGATCACATAATTTTGCTGCGCAGTAGACATTACCAATTCCAAAAATAACATACAGAAACTTTTATTGCGATATATCTATTGTCTAACGAAATGTGTGACAAGTAGCACCATCTTGTTAGAAGAAAACATTGTTTGTATCCACTTTTATTAGTTCAAGTCAAATATATTCTATTAGCACATATATTCTATAACATAGCCTTTAACATTAACAATAACACGATTTTCATTACCGCTTTAAAAAAAGTAAGATGCTATCACTCCTTTAACCAAAATTGGATCAAACCGTGACTTTCTGAAGACAAAGAGCTAACTCCTGAATCACTTGAGGATTTTTATAGGCCCAAATACTGCAGTTATGTTTGTTTACAAACCTATTAACCCAGAAAAGCACTTCGTCTGAAATGATGATTTTTCTCCAAAGTGGGGGTCACCTTCCTACTTCCGATTTGTGCGCACTGAATAGTTTCTTTCCATAATATTGAACTATATACTGAACAAAGCAATCTAAAAATGACATTTATGTTTCAAATAGTGCTGAGTGTTGTTTCAAATAGTGTTGTTTTTTATAATAACAGGCGGTATTAATTGACATAGATGAAAGGACCACTTGGTTAGTATGTCGAGGAAAGAGAAAGAAAAGGGGACAAATAAATAAAAAGAATGTATTGAAATTTAAGAGGGGTTGTGACTAACAATGACGTTTATAACTATACTCTGTTGTAATCTGTATTTGTATTTGTATTTGTGTGTAATTCTGTATTTGTCCCGCCGGCCGCGATGGTCTGGTGGGTTAGTCGCCTGCCTGCAATCCAAAGGTAGTTGGTTCGATTCCAGCGCTCGGATGGGTGTTTTTCTTTAATTCCTCTGTCCGTCTTACTTCCTACCCTACACAAACACTTATGTACACTCACATATACACGCCCACATATATCCAAACCTAAATGTCTGATTATTTCTAGGCAAAAGTGTAAAATCCGACAACGAATTACCCCTCAGTCATGCCAGTGAAAGGCCGGATGCCTTCTGAGAAGTGTTCTACGTTGGTCACTCGCCAGTCGGTAGGCTTCCTGATAGACTTATGGGTAGACATATAACTAAGAGTTGATAGCCTGAGCGGGGTGCTGGCTTAGGTTTGGCGGTAGCTGATGACCGTGGTTCGGAACCCACGTTAAGCTGTAGGTCCAGGCGCTAAATAACCTTAGATGCTGATGCGCCTCTGACCGGAAATCCTTTCCTTTCCTTTTTGTAATTGTCCCTTATTACAGTATGCGTCTTGGCCTGCTCTAGGATGCATGCTCTAACTCATGCAATAACATGTAAGTTGAAAGGCATATTGAAAGCATGTCGAATGGAAAAGTTTTGTGGACATACCATATACATGTACATGTGGACATACCATATACGAGTCTCATTTCATATGTTACAGCTTATTATTACAGCATCAGTAATAAACAACTATTTGTTTATTTCATCATGATTACAGCGAAATGTGCGTCAGCAGATATGTACATCTTGGAGGTTTAGATTGCAAAAACCTTTAAGAAATCTAACATTACTTTTACTATTGATGCGAATTACCTTATTAAAAATTGGTGCTGTAGAGTATGTTAAGTTATACTAATAGGTGAGGTTCCAGGAGCTTCGGTATATCATGGTTACAAATTAATGTTTTGTTACGGAGCAGAAGTGAACGTGAAATAGCAATTTTGAACGAAAAATTACGGAACATGAAATGGATTACATGAAGAAAAGTGCCAGTATTTTAAGACTGGATAGTAAAACAAATGAAGAAGAAATAGATCGAATGAATGTATAATAGATGGTGATTAATCAGACTGACAGAAAGAGTTTAAAACTATTTGGACAGACTTTACAAATGTCCGATAATCGTTGCAATAATAGAGATCTTCAGGTAAACGAAAGAGAGAAAGACTTCCTGACCTATGAAATCAAGAAGTTAGAGATGTAACGAAAAGACGTGATCTGAGAACGGGACATACCCTAATTCGAGAGGTTTAACGAAAGTGAATAGAAATGTAATGATCCGTTTTATTGTATGTGATGTACTTTTGTATGCTACCAATCAAACCAGTGGTATCTCTTTAGCGTTTAGAAAATTCCATTAAGCTTACCTTTGTACGTGGATACGTAAACAAATCAAATTATCAAATATAGAGTGAAAAAGGTCTGGGAAGAATTATTGAATTACCACTACATTCACAAATACTCATTTTTTGTTTGTGATGTGATTTATGATCCAGAAAAGTCATCCAAAAGAAATCAATGTTCAACACTTTTCTTAGACAAGATTGGGAATGCGGTTTTTATCTCATAATTTTAACGAAACGGTGATTATTTATAAAGCAAGAGGCGAATATTTGTGATATTATTTTCAAAAAATAACACAGGTTCACACGATTTTTGTTACACTGATAAGAATGCTCTTTTTGCGTTTCATTTATGTAGCTATTAAAACACCTTTTCACACAAATGGTCTGGCACGTTCCATTTTCAAGTTCCTGCTTCTCCTTTATATCATGGTATCATTAAAATTATGTGTATCTGGCTTTGGAATACAAAACATTAATGTTATTTGTGAGTATGGGCCAGTAAGGCAACAAACGAACATTACTGTAAGAAAGATTGGCCTCATATCAGTTCTTTTAAACCTAGTACTTCAAATATAAAATATTCCTCCCTGTTAATCCAAAAAGGTGCTTCTTCCGCATCTTCATATTAAGTTCGGACCTATGAAAAACTATGTAACAGCTTTGGACAAACAGGCTAATGGTCTAAAATACCTAAAAGAAATAGTTCCTCAATTAAATGATTAGAAAAACTAAAAGAAGGCATATTTATCGGACCTGAAATAAGGAAGCTTCTAGGTGATTTCCGTTTAAAAAAAAATTAAATGAAAAGGCATTGGCAGTTTGGAAGTACTTTGTAAGTATAGTGAAATGATTTCTGGGTAACAAGAAAGATGAAAACTATAAAAATTTCATAGATGAAGTCTTGAAAGCCTATGAAATGCTCGGGTGTCACATGTCCTTTAAAATGCATAATTTACACTCCCATTTGGATTTTTTTTCAGAAATTTGGGTGCAGTATGCGACGAAAAAAGAGAGAGGTTTCACAAGGACATCAGGACAAGGGAGCATGATACCAGGGACACTGGAACTCATCTATGTTGGGCGATTACTGCTGGCTTTTAAAAAGAGATGATGCTACAAAACACAGGAAGAAAAAGTGAAAGTTTTTGTCGTTCATCTCATCTACATCTCATGTAATACATTTATTATTAGGAATATATCGAACCTAGGACTGCAAAATATTTCATATATACCTATTTTCATCGATGCTACCCCAAAAAAATTTAAATTTGTTGACCTGTGTAAATGGAAAAAAGATAATGTTTAATTGAAAATAAATAAAAATTCGTTCTGAGAAACGCCGTGGATTGAAGCAACTTATTTTTGTTCAAATAAATATACTGCAATATGTATTTTAGTACAATAATAATGCAGACTTAGCGGAAGAGATAAGGAAAAAAAAAAGTAATAAAAATACTTTATTCTTTACACTGAAACCTCTCTACTATTTAAGGCTAAAAAGATAATAAAATGCTGTATATATTTTTTATATTTTTCTGACACGAATAGAGGATCTCATTTTATTGCTTTATCCTTTTTTAAAAAGAGGATATTTAGTTTCCAAATCGTTAAATTTATCTGCTTTTCTAGCTTGTAAAGTCTCCCATTTCTTCAATTTACGATAACCGTACTTGGAATGGTTTAGAGTCGATAATATTTGACTTTAATGACGTATTTACTGGAATACAATAGATTTAAAAAGACCTTAATATTTTTAAAGGGCAGTAATTGGAAGGATTTTTATTATGATTGTGGTGTAATTTAGGAATATAAATGTCTTAATGAGGAAATAAAACGATAAAAATGCGTAAATGTTTAATAAAATTTTTCAGAGGTTAAAGGAATATAAATTTGAGAATGTAAAATCAAAATTATGATCAAATACGTAAAGTTGTTTAATGAAAGACTGTTTTGTTTAGATTTATATTTTATTATTACTGTTTAATGTGTTTTATTAACACTTTAGCTTCTTCAGAACGGGCTATTTTCGATGTTAAAATAGGTATGAATACAAAAAGTTTCAAACAAAATATATAGTTTTTAAGAATTCCGTGCAGATGCTATTTATTGCCTGTTACTATTAAATAACGAGACTAACGCTGTAAAACACTGTATTTTGAGAGACCTTTTGACAGACAATGCGGAATGTACCGGCGCATTGTCTTGGTGGAGAACCCCTAACTTGTCCTTCCACAATTCGGGTTGTTTTTTTCCTTATTCTTTCACGGGGTTCGGCAAGAATATGAATTAATAGTTTGACCTTCAGAAATCCAGGGACGGTACACAATCCCATGAATATTAAAAAAAAACAATCACCATTGCTTTGAATTTTGATTTGCTCATTCGAGCTTTTTGGCCACTTGGTGAATTTGGGCTCTTCCAGTGCATATATTGGCGCTTCGTTTCAGGATCATAACTAAAAGACCACGATTCATCACATGTTATTATTCTTTCCAATAAGTTTGCCTCATTTTCAACGGCATTCAAAGTGTCAGTGCACACATTTTTGCGAGCTTCTTGTTCAAACGTGAGAATTTTAGACACCATTTTGGCACACACTTTTTGCATGTTAAAATTGTTCTGTAAAATTTGCCGTACGCATTCTTTGTCAATTATTACAGTTTCAGTAATTGCACGAATACTTAACCGACGGTCAGATCGAACCAGATTACTGACTTTTTGACGTTGAAGGGCGACCCGGACCTGGATCATTTTCAACGTCTTCTCGGCCATCTAGAAAACGCTTAAACTATTCAGAAACACGCGCACGCGATAAACATTCATTGCCATACACTTATTTCAATAAATTATAAGTTTCAATAGCGGTTTTTCTAAGTTTCAAATGAAATTTAACATCAATTCGTTGCTTTATTGTTACATTTAACATTTTTCCGACGAAAAAAACATTTCTAATGCAAACGAAGCCTACAGTTATACAGATTGGTTTACAGAAGCGAGAGATACTTCATTCGAAAGATAAGGCCCTACGCTAAATAACTGTTGGTCGCTGGCGTTTGGCGCATGCATACTGAAGCAGCCTCAATCTCGTTATTTAATAGCCACACCTTGTATTTGGCCATTTAGAAGTGTTTACATATCTTTGAGACGGTTTATTTCTAAATTCTCCAGATGGTTTAATTTTTGGCCTTTGTCACGTATGTGTAGTATTTTAAATCCACTATTAAAAAAATGGTTCTCATTTAACAGATGTAAGACGTAGTTCGAGTTATGTTTATGACTGAGAAAACTTCTTTCGTTTTCTTTAATTATTTTCTTGACAGATCTGCCTGTTCTAATCCTAGATAAGTTTCTGGAAACGACCCACAACATAGTTGATAAATCAAGGCTTTTTGTTTGTTTTTGCTTTGCAATTTTTGATTTATTTGGCGGTTAATGTTTTTAAAGAATACTTTTGCATTGTTTTTGTATAATAATTGGTCAACATTTTCCGACGGTTTACCAAAGTATGTTATTAATTTGAATAAATAGTATTTTCATTCTTTTGTGGATATATTTCAGAAGCAGCCTTTTTGTTAACTTTGCTTTTTATAATATTATATATTGTTCTCTCTGAATATACGTTATTTAGCGCAATTTGTTTGATGGTGTTCAATTCCTTATTAAAATCTCTATCTGATAAAGTAATATTGCACTTTTATATAGATATAAGGCTATGGTAAGCTGCTAATTTATGTGGTAATGGGAATAATGATTTGTTAAGTATTATTGTATCTATTTGAGAGGGTTTGCGGAATATCTATGTTTTTTTATATTGGTAAAATGGTTAGATCCAGGAAGTACAAATTATTGTTTTCTTCTAATTCTGCTGTAAATTGTATATTTTTATGGATTGAATTAACATATTTTAGAAATACACTTAGTTGTCTGTTAGTACTGCCAAAGCATGCCAAAATGTAATCTACAAATCTATACCAACATACAAATTGTTTAGTCTACTCTGGTAGATTACCGTTTCAATTTTGTCCATTAATACTAGGCTAACTAAATAGTTCGCGGAGTGAAACTGATAAAACAATTTTATAGATGAAAAAATTACTTTATTCTTCAGTATATTTACCCTCAAGCACAATACATTCTTTTTGGTAGTTCTCCAATTAATTTATTCCATCTCTGAAGTGATTTTATGGAAGTTGTTCCAACAAGAACAAGAACTTGACACATAGGAATTTTTTGAGATTTTGGGGAGCAGATAAAAGTCAATGGGGGCCAAATCTAATGAATATGGTGGATGTTCCAACATGTCGTAGTGTAACTCCTTCAATATGGCCGTTACAACACCTCTGTGAGCCGGTGCGTTGCCTTGATGATAATTAATTTTATTCTTCGCAAAACCAGGTTTTTTCTCACGAATTTTGCATCCAATTGATCCAAAAGGTATGAGTAATACTGTTCTATTTGACCGGCTTGAAGGCAATCAAATTACAAAATGCCTTTTGCATACCACAAAATTTATATCTTAACCTTTTTGGTCGATTTTGACCACTTTGGCTGCTTCGAAGCTGAACAACCGAGCTCAATCCACTCTTCGGCTCGTTGTCGCAGCTCAGGATCATAGTAGTAAACCCAAGTCTCATCCATAGTAACAAAATGACGTTCAAAATCTACTTTATTCTTTCGAAGAACATCCAAATGTTGGTTAGAAAGTTTTATGTAGATGGACGTCTGTTAACCCACCACACCAAATAATGCCGATAAAAATTCCATCCTCTCGCCACAATTTTTACATTATTGGTCGGACGTTTATCTCCAGCGACTATACACCACGTCAATTTTTATCGTTGTTGGCGTTACATGTTTTGTTGGTTGCCAGAATTCGGAATTTTAACTGCTTTCTAAAACATACAATTTGGACGTAGATTCCCTGCGACCGGGCGTATCGGTAATTAATTTTAAACGCTGATTTGACCGGTATGGAGCGTTTGATATGTCTCGCATCGCGTATTTCATTCGCCTCGCGAATACTTGTTTTGAGTTGGGATTTGCGACGTGTACACTGAGTAGTACTTTTTAAATAAGAATAATCAACTTTTAATCGCGATTTGTCAAAATGAAGAGACGTGTGTACACACTGAGTAGTACTTTTTAAATAAGAATAATCATCTTTTAATCGAGATTTGTCAAAATGAAGAGATTAAAGCCTGTTTAAAGACGTCAAATGTTATTTTAAATATGGGACTGGACACAGCTTTTAAAGAAATCACTAAGGCATTGAAAATATTAGTGATTACACCGCTGACCACAGCCGAAGCCGAAAGATGTTTTTCGACTCTGAACTTTCGACTTTGGACAAAAACAGGCCAATGGAATTTCACTTTAAAAATTAGGAAACGGCGAGGTACTGTTCACCGATAAAAATATGTACAAACAATAACCCTCTCTTGTTATAAAACTTTGATATTTTTTTGAACTTTTCGAATTTCTTCATAAATTTTTTCGAATTTTCTCTATTGATTTGCAGTTACAATAAACTCTTTGAATGGTTTACTCTTCGGGAAACGGTAAGTACATACTTTCTCATTCCTTTATCTGCGCAACAAGCAACAACTCATCCTTCAATATCCTTGTAAGTAGTAACAATACGAAATTTTAATGTTTTCCTAGTTCACCTTCTTTATAGGGTTTCAATAGCACGAAAAGTAAAAAGGAGGAAGGGGAAAGCAAAAAAAATCTTCAGTAGCACTATTTTCTTCTACGCCTTCCCACTTTAAAAACACACGAGACGCCACTGATCAGAATTTAACACATGCGGACCCATCTTGCACCCAAATCTTGCACCCCATCTTGCACCCCCACGGACCCAAATTTATTTTTCAAAATATGAAACACCCGTTCAGTTGAGATGTCCATGGCCTTAGCAAATTCACTCAGTCAATTGTCTGTCATACTTAACCATATCATGTATACAATTAATTATTTGTTCAGTAGTTGCACTTATTGGACGTCCAGAATGAGGATCATCATCCAGGCTTGTACCTTCCTCGATCAAACTCACCTTACAAACCATTGTTTTTGAAGGAGCCGCCTCCCCTGATACATTTATTATTTCACTGTGAATTTTCATTGCCTTTAAACCTTTTTTTTACAAATAATTAATCACTGCATTTTTAATATTTTCCATTTTAAGGAATAACACTGATAACCGTTTATTTTAAGCCACAGTTTTTGTCCGAATTTATTGACAGATCGACTTGAAACTTCACATATGTTCATATGAAGGATGAAACTTCAAAATGTAGTAGATTATATAGTTCTTTTACTGCTCTATAGGTGTAGTTCCGCGAACTTTTCAATTAGCCCAGTACGGCTATTTCGGCGAGTGAGAGGTTTAATTGGCTGCCCTTTATCAAACTCTATTTACTATTATAAAAGGTGTTCCTAAATGAAAACTAGTTTTGGGACATGCAAACAATTAGCAAATTTATGATTTCCATGCTTATAACTGGGTTGACATTATTTTTAATTAATAATGTTTCTACTAATATTATTGTGTCTTGAAACGGAATGCTGAAGAACACATTCTGGATATCAAATGATGTTAATCTGTTATTGGCTGGGATTGAAATGTTTTTATTTTGTCGACTAATTTGTATGGATTTTAAACACTATAGTTAGGCCGAAATTTGCAGTATGATTAAATGATATCTATTAGGTTAGATCTATCCCATTGGGCAGCGTTATTGATAAAGTTGAGTGAGTCGCTGTTTCGAGAAGAACATTAGGAATAAGTGTATTTTGTGTTGTTAATAAACACATTGTTTTAATAAAACGTTTAGACATTTATATATACTTTTTATATAATATCTAAGCTATTTACCTATTTGGTTACTGGAATGTAAAAATTTAAGCTTAAAAACAATCAATTATTATAACAATATTTCGACTCTTGCTCGCTTGCTCGCTTGCAGAGTAATAAGGGGAACCCCCGCATAGTCCATTGCCAACCTTTAAACTATAAACTGACTAGACAACATTAGTTTCGGGTAACTACGCCAATATCAGCACATGTCATATTCATATTTTAATAACATTTTAATACTCGAGTTCAAAATTATTTGTACTAAAACAATCTTCAAAATACAATTTATTTTATTATAATACCTACTAGTTACTGTTAGTAATATGCACTAAATTATGTAGATGCATTTAAAGTAATTATAAAACAAATTATTAAACATTAAAAATTAGTAATTAGTAAAACTAAAAGTAAATATATAGGAAATAATAATATTAAAAATTTCCAATAAAATTTCATTTTTGTAACATGTGTTCACTATGCAGACATCACAATCTTGCATTTAAAACACAATTATTACTAAAAACAAATGGTTATATCTATTATCTAACGATTTCTGTATTATAGCTTTATACCTACCCCTTTTATATATAATAAATCTGTTCTGTGTGCATATTGTACGATTATATTTTGTATTATACATTTGATTTAAAAATTTATAAAAACGACCTAAAGTTGTTATTTTAGTAATTACTGTTATATGTTATATATAGCTCGTAAATATAGTTGTAAAATGTCTGTTACAAGAGCAAATGCAAGCGAAATGTGACAGTATTTTTAAAATAATAAAAGTAACAATAATCTGTTATTTTTAAAAGTCATTTTAAAATAACAGTAACAGTTTCAACTGTTACTTAAAAATAACAGTTTTACCCATCTGTAGAGACAACTGGTCTTATTTGATAATTTAGTTTATAAAGTTTAATTAAGGAATGCTGTTTTTTATGGGATACAGGGTGGCTAATATATATTTCATCGAAGCTAATGTATATTTCATTTTATCCGGCATTATATTGAGCGATATTATACTCACGTTTGATGTTTGTCTGTTATGCCTCTGTAGGATATCTAGGCAATATTTGGTAGTTTCCTGTTTTTTAAAGTTCCAATGTTTTTTTTTATGTATGTTTCCTTTTTTATGGCTAAAGGAAATACGTCAGTATGTCAGACTCTCTGAAAACTATGTAATTTTCTGTTGCTGTTTGTTCCCCTTGGGCAAAATTGATATTAGAAAGAATGATAAATCTACTAGAACATTTGTGATTTAAAAATTTTAATTTTTTTGTATTTTTTTTTTACTTTATATTTTGGGCAGTGAGATTTCATCTTTTTTTTGGGGTTGAATATTTTTTATGAATTATTTCCTGAACTGTGTCTAAATCAAGTATTGAAAACTTTATATTATGTAATCTGAATAATAGTTCTGTGTGAATTACCTTCAGATAAGGAAAACAAATGTCTCTCTTTGAGTACTGGTGTTTTTCTTCTATCCATTTTCTCTGTCCGCATTTGGTTCCTAATTGGACTGCTCTGCTTTTTTTCTGCGTTTTTAGACTGATGTATTTTGGTGTTATTTGGTGTTTAAGGTACTGATTGTAAAACCAAATATTTTGTGAGATCGTAGCACTTTTTAGTCGTAGGTTAAAATAATGTAAAGAAAAAAAACTGGTATCAGCTTATTTTAATTTTTGGATCGTGTTGGCTTCTTCTTGACGGAAATTCATTATAAATAAAAAATATATATATTTGATTGTAGAAACGTTTTATATTTATATCTATTTTAACATCGAAAATAGCCAGTTCTAAAGAAGGTGCAATGTCTTGTCTGTGAACAAGAAACCAAATGACCAAAAATACATGTTACTTTTGTTTGCGCAATTACCGTTGTTATCAAATGCATTTTTGTTCCCACAGTTTTTTTGCATTTTAATTGCTTGTCTTCTGTTTTCTCCATGTTTTCTTCTAATATTATTTTCTATTTTGCGTCGATATATCAAATCCATGTTATGTGTTATTCTTTAAATCGATATGACCTTCAATTTCTCACCCAACTATGGTGATTGTGATTTCTTTGTTATTTGTTTTCACTATCCAATATTTCTTTAGCTACTTTTTAATTATTTTTAAACTACTGAATTTTAATTTATATTTCTTAAGGTTGGTTAATTCATTCCTTCTTTGTAATACAGCTGTGATGTGCTATTTTGGCTAGCACAAAATCGTGAATCGAAGCACTATTGTGTCATCTTTTAACTTTATTGCCTTAATAATATAATACTACATTATTCTTTTGAGAGTAGAGTCTTGCTTTAGAGTCTGATCATACTATCTTGATTTATAATTTTAGGCCTATAATTTTATGTCTATAATTTTATGTACTTTTACTGGATTCTTTAAAATTAATATATATATTTAAAATGTTGCATGTTGATGTTTGTTTAGTGACCAAATATGTATGAAGTATGTATAATCATCGTTGTTTTGTATTTTTTTATTTGTTTGGAATAGTACTATATTATTTATTGTTAGCTTATTTATTCAATTCAACTCTTCTCTCACGTCTCCATGATTGTGGAAGATTTGTTTGTTAGCAGAGCTTCTAAACTAGCGAACAGTCTCAAGGCTTTTTTAATAAGTAGATGTCCTACATAGTTCATTTCTGCTAACCTTTGATCTTTAATTGATAATAATAATAATATTTTTATATACAATTTTAATATTTATAGATGGCAACTGTTTGGTTTTTACATTGAATTGGAATAGAATTATTAGAATTGAAAAATTGTATATTAGTTTAAATGTAATTATTGAATGTCTGCTTACAGTACGACCCACTAATTAAATGAAATAGTTCTGTATGAAATCATCAAACGGGACTACAACGAAAAAACTTTGCTGTAGGCTGCTGAGTGGGTTGAGCTGCTCTGACGTTTTTCAATATAACAAAAAAAAATTGTGGCCTTGTCAACTAGCCACATCACTCTAACCGCCTAACTTTAATACCTGTAATTACTATCGGTTCTATAATTATATTCTGTATTAATTTAGAAGCAGATTTTAAATATTTGGCATTACCGACTAAATGTTTCAAATATTGTGTTGGGATATCGAAGCTTTCTTCAGAAAATAAATGGATAGTGAACAAACGGTATTAGCAAAATAATTCTGAACGACTTTAATAATATTGATTTAATTCCATGATTACATTATTATTAAAGGAGCTAACAATTATTGCATTACTTGTTAACTTATTCATGAAAATTGCTTTTTATCTAAACACTGATTTTGCCAAAAACACTTTTAAAATAGTGTCAAGGGTTTAATTGGTGACTAACCTGTTAATGATGTAGTTGGACTGTGATCAGTGATACCTATGTTGTGGATATCCGTAGCCGACTTAACTCTTCGAGGTGGTGGATTTAAGAAGATGGAACTGCCAACGAACACGGAGTTCTGTCGAGGTCGTCGTATAATTGGTGATGGTAGAACGGAGAGTGGGTCTGTTAAGGCGTTAACATTGTACTTCGAGAACGACATGCGCTGCTATAAAATATTGAAATAATATAAGACGACGATACTTAAAATTTCTGTAGTGTATTGCCTGGGTGACAAAAAAAAGACATAAGTGAAATATATATCTAAAGGAAATAACTAAAATATTATTTTGCAATAATTAACTAAAATAATAATAATAAATAAATAAATTTCTAACAATATTTAATTATATTATAGTTTAAGAAATAATTCATTTAAAGTCAGATCGTATTATTTCTCATTAACAGTTGAATTTAGCAAACCTTACTGTAAAAAATACAAAAATATATTATAAAAACTATTAGAAAAAGAAACATATTCTATTATTGGCAGAATATCTTTATTTTTACCAATAATTGGTAAAAATAGATTCTTTATCAGTTACTAATATTTCGTTATATGGTAATAGAGAAAAAACTCGGCCTGCCATTTTCTCCCAAGAAAGTACTGTGATATTTTACGACAAAACAAAACGAAGTGGGAAATGTGCCCTTCTACACATAATGAGAAATATGACCCTTATCTGTTGCTAGTTTCATGAGTGGTATCAAAAAAAATTAATGTGTAATTTGAGTCTAGCTTAAGATGATAAACTTCCTCCTTGGACTTCAAAGTTAGTATACAAAATACCAGTGGCAGATTTACCAGCAAAGTGAGTAGGTTGGAGCGTAGGGCGGCAGAATTTAGGAGCGGCAAATTTGGAGCCAATTTTTTTTTGTTTTACAGAAGTTAAAAAGATTCATATTTATATACCGAAATGTTATTAGGTCCACACAAATTATTCACCATGTAATATGTTTCTCCACTTAGATAAATTTTTTGGTTGCGGGTTGTCGCTTTTGGTTGCGGCGCCGCAGGAACGTGTCATATGACCGTTTGCTAACTGTGTCTGGCCGCATTGACTGCTCGAGCGCAGCGCTGCCGCCGCAGGAGCCGAAGCGGGGTCGTGCAGTTATAGATATACGCCGCGTGGGAGCATTGATTTCGAGAGAGATAGATATAGAGCTGCGATACAATGGCAATACAACGAACGGCGATACAATACTTCCCGTATTTACTTCAGAATAAAAGAACAGCCGCCTCGGTTGATTGCGTCCTGCAATTTATAATACGTATTAATATTTCTCTGGCACATCTTTCTGATTGTGTGCTTGTTTAAAGTGTTTCGTGGATTGTATGAATAATTTCATAACATAACATCACCGGTGCGTACAAACTTATAGTAGGTAAGTATCAAGTAATCATAATATATTACAACAAATCATCCGTAACGAACCAGTAAGAGGTAATTTAATTTTATATATTGCTGTTTCGGAAAATATGCAAAAAATCGACTTTTTTGTTATATCATACTTGAATAAATTTCTTAAATAAATTATTCAATCTCTGAAGTCTGAACAAAGGATACTGCTAATTACGTACGAGAAATAAAACTCTCAATGTAATCTTTTTTATTTCAGTTCTTGGATAAAAAATTGTAAGCTTTTGTGATGGGAGAAACCGACTTAGTGGAGCTGAGTGTAAAAAGAAGGCTAAAATGAAAAAAGGAGAACAAGAAGAGATTATCCGTAAAACGGTAAAAATTTACAGTTTTTTAAGTGGAAGTGGAAGTAGTATTGAAAGACCAGAAACTTCAACAACATACACTGACACAATAGAATCTGGAAAAGATGAAACGGCCTGCGGCCCAACAACAACAGTCATTTGTTCAACAATCTACTTAAAAGAAACGGATATTTATATTTTTGACAAAGAGGCGGTAGAGTAAACATCAATAAGTTTAATAAATGAAAATGCGTCTCAGAATCAGACGTTAAGTAACGATCCAGAACAAACAACAGTAAATCTAAACAAACATCCATCTTTATGAGAAATCAACAATACCTTACTGCTCCAATCAAAACAAGCCTTGTGACTTCTCTAAAAGCGAAAAAAATATATGCTGATCAGCGTCGTTTCTTGCGAATGAGTATCTTTCCAAGAAAGATGAAAAATTATTAAGTGAATTACCAAAATTAGCTGGCTTATTCTGAAAGTAAAAGGTCTATACATTGGGGGTTGGGGGGGGGGGGGGATATGTTTGGCATTCGGTCCATTGGAGAATAAGACTCAGTTTGAGAAGGAAGGGTTTAATGACTGGAAAAATGCAGAACACCGATTAGCTCAGCATGAAAACTCTGCGTGTCATAAATCTAATATCCTTTGTTTGAAATTAGAAGTGAGATTGATGGCCGACTCGACAATTTACTGCATGTCCAGATTGGTGAAAAAATTACTTATTAGAGAAACGTTCTGAAGAAGGTTGTTGCTGTAGTGAAGGGACTGAAAAAATTAAAAGTTCGGTGATCCGCATAACGGAAATTACTGTATGATTTTGGAACTGTTAGCTAAATTTGATTCTTTTTTAGCCAGTTATATGGAACGATTTGGGAATCAAGGATCTGGAAGTACCAGTTACTTATCAAAAACCGTTTGCAATGAATTTATTGTCTTGATGGGTCATAAAATCTTAAAACAGATTGGAGACGAGATAAGAAGGGCGAAATGTTTTCCCTTTATCATCGATTCAACAGCAGATATAGCACATGTGGACCAACTTACCCTCGTCATTAGATATGTTTTGTGGGATATAAAACTGAAGAAATGATTCTTGCCATTATTTCGGAACTCAAAACACTGGGCATAAATATTGAAGACTGTCGTGGACAATCATATGATAATGCCGCGGACATGTCTGGTGTGTACAATGGCTTACAGGCTAAAATTCATGTTGGTCAGCTAGAGAGGAGGTACGTAGAAGTTGAGAGATTATTGGCACACAGTCCTTAAAACGTTGGAATCAATCAAGGTACCGAAAAGCCTGTAACGTGAAACGAAGAGACAGGAATACTTTTGAATTAATAAAAACTGGAAAAGGCGGTAATGGTTGTTGCGTGGAATGTTTTTTTTTTGAAAGAATGAATAAAGTGAATGTTCAAATTCAAACTTCTACCGTAGATTTGGTCACGGTTGACGATCTTTACGAATGTCTTTGCAAGTTTTTCGTAGCTGAAAGAGAAAATTTTAAGTATTTCGAAGAAAAGGCGATGGAATTGGAATTGGAAAATTAAAAAAAAAGATAAATTACCCGATAAAGAAATGAGAATGACTGCGAGTGATAGTTTCAGGGTTAATACATTTCTCGTCTTCATTGATAGACTCGTATCCGAATTAGAAAAACGACAAGAGGCCTACAACAGGTTCTATGAAAAGTTTTTATTTCTGTCCAAAATGAGTGAATTGTCATAATCAACCCTTATGGGAAAAGCCCTTTTCTTAGAAGAAATATATCCTAATGATTTAGAGACTGACGTAGTTCAAGAATGCATACTTTTTCAATGCCACCTATCTTCTGAAAGAATTTTCGTACAACCAGATTCTAGATCATTGAAAAGTTTATCTGCGTTCCTGCGAAAACAGAATTTGCAAAATTTTGTTCGCGTGAAGGAAACATTTCTTGCTTTAAACGGGTGAAAAATTATCTAAGATCTTCCTTAAGCCAAGAAAAGCTAAATGCCTTAGCTCTTTTATGCATAGAGTCAAAACTAATGAACAAGATTTCATACGACGATATAATTGATGATTTTGTGAATAGAAAATCGCGCAAAAAGGTATTGTAAAACTTTCATAACTTAATTGAATTTCATCATCACCCGGATTGTTACCAATTAATTGAATAGATTGTTTTTAAACTGTAAGTAAGCGCAATACAAATTATTTAATTACGTTTATCGAATGTACACTATTGTGTAAGTAGTATTAAGACATTAAATCGATGGGTTGTAAAAATAATCTAGGTACTGGCACATCGATCTTCTACTTCACAATCATACTAATTACGGGAAAAAAGTGGTGTAATTAAGATGATAATGCACAAATCATAAAGTTACAATTTCATTGACATAAAATTGTAATTCATATGATTGTGAACTAGGGTATCGAATTGTAGAGGTCAGTAGGGGCCCCAAAACTTGAATAGCCTACAGGAAGCAATTGTGCAAATCCGCCACTGCAAAATACACTAGATCGTTATGCCTTTAGAGTTGCAGTGATAAAAATAACCACTTGACATATCACTTAAGGGAAAAAAATATAATCAATAAACCATTAGTTGAAAGAGACAAAATCATATGTGTACGCTTACATATTAAACTGGGGTTTTGAAGGAATTTGTGAACGGATTGAATCGAGATGGATATTTTTTCTTTACTTGTCATGTATCCTTAGTGCCATTACTGGGCCAACATTTCATTTAGTCAATGATGCAGATCGTAACTTGTGCTTGATGTTCGTTTATTCCAAATTTACTTAAGAAACATAAGACAGACCTGGATTTAGAGAAAGCGATACTTTTCCAATTTTTATAAACTGTGTGCAATATGAGCGAGAGAGTTCAGTATATTCATAGATAGTAAGATCATTTTCCAGAACAAAAAAATATTTATAATGATTAAGAAAACATTTATAATAATTTATAAATAATAATAAATATTTATAATCTTCAATTTATTGAAGAATAAGTCTAAATGGTTAACACACACACACAATAAAAGTCTAAGGATTTTTTATAAATGTTGAAATTTTATTTATAACAGGATATTTTGAAAAATATTTATATATGATATTATATTATTTTTATTGTTTAATAATGGAACAAAATAAATGATTTTTTATATAATTAAAAATTATTTTCAAAAAAAAAAATAGCATTTTTAGATAGGTATACATAAAATTCTCGAGACAGCAACATATCAAACAAATTTGAATACAGATTATTATTTCGTGTCCATTTTAGTGTTAGAAGCTGCCTGAATAAAAACCATTTGGAATGTTGGTCATGAGTGGCCTAATTCTGCTTTAAAGCATGTTCCATACATGCTCGATTGGATACAGGTTCAAAGATTTTGCTGGTCATGGCAATACGTCAGTTCCCTCGTTGATTAACCAGTTTGCCAAAACACGCGCGATATGTGGACTGGCATTGTGCATGAGATGGAAGTTTTCACCAACAGCACCAGCAAATGGACGCAGAATGGATTGAAGAATATTATCTAAATATCTATGAACTGGCAAAAATCAATTTTGTTAATGAGCTCAGTAAAATCGCCAATAATGATTCCATACAATACCATAACAGTATCGCCTCTGTAAGTATGCGCCTTCTGAACATGCTTCAAACAATCCAAATTTCCGAATCACTTCCACGCTCTTATTCGTTGAGAATCGAGATGAAATCCAAATCTGGACTCATCAGTGAACAAAACTGTGGACCAAGTAGTTTCATCTCAATTTTGAAATTCTCGACATCAGTCTAATCTTGCTCCGCGATTATTTCTTGAGAGAAATGGACACCTGGGCAGTGGTCGAGAATGGACATTGGCTTCATGGAGAAGATTTCTAACAGTATATCGGCTAACAATTAAGTTATGCGTCCCATGTTACTCCATAACCAACCCCGGTGCTGTTATTGTAGGGTTGTCTTCTTGCAGTTCAAATTAAAATCTATCTTGAGCTGCAGTTGTACAGCGTCCTCGTCCTGGATGTTATTCAACCGGAATTCCTGCTTCTCTAAAGCGCCTCCGTAGTCGACTGAAACACCTATCTGCTTAGCTACTTCGACTTGTCGCATGCCAAATTCAAGAAGGCCTACTACCCGATTCATATCTTGTAAAGTTAAATGTTGTGGTTCCATTATAAATCACAATATTTGCAATGTAGAACGCAATATTTGCAATGCGATTTATAAGGAAAAGAACTAAGGCAAAATAAATAAAAAATGTGATGGAATTAACGAATTCTATTTTCTTGCATCTATCGTTTTTATTCAGTTTTTATCGCTACTTTTAGTTTGAACAAGCAAAAACTATTCGACTTTTATCGTATGAACCTAAACATAACATCAGGGTATAATTTAAATGATACACATTTTTATTCTTATTGCCTAGAAATATCCTTAAACCTTTCTTGCATGTGTGTGTATATAAGAATGCCTATTTCGTGTAACGTTTATTAATATTGAGGCATTTATTGTCAAAAATACTTGGTTTGGTTGAAAAAATAAATTCGTTCGGCATTTAATAGTGTAATAATATCTCATTTATTTAATATACAGTCAGTGTATTTCGTGTAATGTTTATTAATATTATGGCATCTATTGGTAAAAATGCTTGGTTATATAATTTTTTTATTAAATAATTTAATATACAAAATAAATTCTACTTAATTAAATATTAACCATCTCTTGACGTTTGATCTATCTCTTGCTGCATCAGTTCTGTTTTTTAACATCACCCTCTTCAGTGTAAGTTTTTTTGTTTACAGAATAGTCGCACATGCAAATGGAAATAACTGCAAACTGGATAAAGTTGAATAAAGCAACCAGTGGGTTTTCAAGAGAACTTGAACGAGAGTTGTAGACTCCTAGTTTTAAGGTAGAAATCTTATTTACTTAATATACAGAAAACAATCTAATTAATTAAATATTGACCATTGTTATCCTATCTTTTACTGTTTACTTAGTGTTTTAAAATAATCTCTTTAGTGAAGGTTTTCTCGATAGGATTCTTCTCTATAGGGCAGCCTAACTACTAAATGGATATAGATGCTAACTGTTATATATCAAATAACTCAATTTAGTATTTTTCGATTCGCAAAGTCGAGAGTCGCAAGAGTCGATTTTCCAGAGTCGCAGATTCGCCAGCATTCAAAATTTAGGAAATTAAACATACCTCAGGAACGGTAAATTGATTTCTACTTCTGAAGGGATGTTAGTGTTATCCCGAATTTATATATTGATTATGATAAGTTGTTATTGAAGACATCTTTGAGGATACAACTCTGAAGTAATGAAACAAAATCCGAGGGTTGTTATTTAGGTATCCGGAATAATTAATATAAATAAATATTTATCATTAAAAATGTTTTTTTTTTTCAAAATATTCTCAGCGATGATCGATACACTTTTGCATATGTTTGAACCAATTGCCATAGCACTTGTTTTCATTCCGATTGAGGTATCTCCAAAACATACATTTTGAACGCATTAACCGCTTTTTCTGTCATCGAAAATCGGTAACCTCGTAGTTTATTCTTCTCGGATGGGAGCAAAACTAAATCATTGCGTGCCAAATCAGGACTGTACAGCGTATGACCCATCAATTCCATGATGTTTTTACCGGTCAAATATTCAATTGTTCGGTCCGGTGTGTGAGAACTTGCGTTGTCATTGTGAAGAATGGTGAAAAGTGATTCTACATCGCTGGTTGTTTTTTATTATCTCTTCAAAGACTCCTCGCAAACAGATGGTAGTGTATCATTCAGAATTGACTTTTCTACGATTATCTAGTAGCACTGTAGCCACATGCCCATTTATACCAAAAAAATACGCGACCATTTGCTTCGAAATGCTTCTTGCGCGAACAACTTTTGTTGGGTTTGGCTCAATTTGAAAGACCCATACTGAACCCAATTGACCCAATGACCCTGAGACCCAATTTGAAAGACCCATACCCACTGCTGTTTGCTTTCGGGTTCATACGCATAGATCTAAGATTCGTCACCTATGTTGATGTTATACACGGTTATTAACGCACCACGATTTTATTTTTAAGCATTTCTTTGCACTAATCGACAGGAGCCTTTTTTTGACCAATTGTCAAATTATGCGGAATCCAACGGGCAAAAATCTTTTTCACGGCTAAATGTTCATGTAAAATCTTATGTATGCTTGTCATAATAATGCCCAGGGATATCT
The DNA here is from genome assembly GCA_031761425.1 of Cosmopolites sordidus. Lineage (NCBI taxonomy): Eukaryota > Metazoa > Arthropoda > Insecta > Coleoptera > Curculionidae > Cosmopolites > Cosmopolites sordidus. Next base: position 150,791 of record JARFXV010000466.1, on the reverse strand, counting down.
CAATCTTACTATATGTCACATGATGATTTTGCTTAATCACTTCGCGCACAGTATGAATGCTATCTGGAACAACAACCGATATTGGACGACCATCTTAAACTTCGTCCGTGAGCGAACGACGACCACGATTAAATTCACTAAACCAGTGATATAGAATGGTTTTAGATGGTGCTTCATCGCCAAAAGTTGAAGTGAGTTGATCGATGCACTATTGTTGATATAATTCACGTGGGAAGTCGTCGTAAATCATCACATGAACACATGAAAATTCTTAAGAGTTAAATTTATATTTTAACTGTCGTCATATGTCAGATAGAATATTAACACCATCAACATATATCAATCACAATCAACACCATCAACATATATCAACACCATCAACGTATAACACCATCGTTGCAAATTTTGGATATATAAATAGCATCCCTCGTGTGATGAAATGAATGTTATTTCTCCTCAATTTAACTGTTATGCAGAACCACCAAACTACTCTTCCGCAATTATACACTTACACAAATGTTATGTGAAACTTAGCTTTTTGGATTCGAAAACATAAAACGAACGAACCTATTTTCTAATCCAATATAATTGTTTTACTTTTAGATATATTACCAAAATTTTTTATATTCAGTTCAAATATATTAAATTCTTCCATGTATTTGGGACTATAAGTTTCCCGAAAGAATCATTTTATTAATAAAAGTTTATTCAGTGTTCCATGGAAAAGTTATTGTTTCACTTCAGCTTTTCGTTGAAATATCGAAAAATTAACTCAGAAAGAGGCAGCGAATTTCAATTTTAAATTTAATTAAATCAAACAAAACATAACAGGGTATATCGTTCAGATATTTTGAATGTTGTTTTATCGTTATTAAAACATACCCAGGAACTATTTTTCTACTAAAACAGGTTTATTGCAGCGAAATACAAGTTACATTTATTAATTTAACAATTTTTTAAGAATCATTTTTTTATAAACATCATTTTTCATAAGAATCATTTTATAGAACCATTTTTAAAATAGTAAATTATTATTATTATTTCAACCAAAAAACATTATCTCTGTAGAAAACGAGATAATATTTTTTGGTCACATAATAATAATAATTTATCACTCTTTTAAAAATCGTTCTATAAAATGATTCTTGAATGGAATTCTTGAAATGGGGCCACGCTTCTCGTGGCCCCATTTTCAGACCCGTGACTCTATCTACACTCATGAAGGCAAAGATTCGCCAGTTGTCTCGGTTTTCTAATAAAGTAAGTAAAGTAAGTAAAGTAAGTAAAGTAAGTAAAGTAAGTAAAGTAAGTAAAGTAAGTAAAGTAAGTAAAGTAAGTAAAGTAAGTAAAGTAAGTAAAGTAAGTAAAGTAAGTAAAGTAAGTAAAGTAAGTAAAGTAAGTAAAGTAAGTAAAGTAAGTAAAGTAAGTAAAGTAAGTAAAGTAAGTAAAGTAAGTAAAGTAAGTAAAGTAAGTAAAGTAAGTAAAGTAAGTAAAGTAAGTAAAGTAAGTAAAGTAAGTAAAGTAAGTAAAGTAAGTAAAGTAAGTAAAGTAAGTAAAGTAAGTAAAGTAAGTAAAGTAAGTAAAGTAAGTAAAGTAAGTAAAGTAAGTAAAGTAAGTAAAGTAAGTAAAGTAAGTAAAGTAAGTAAAGTAAGTAAAGTAAGTAAAGTAAGTAAAGTAAGTAAAGTAAGTAAAGTAAGTAAAGTAAGTAAAGTAAGTAAAGTAAGTAAAGTAAGTAAAGTAAGTAAAGTAAGTAAAGTAAGTAAAGTAAGTAAAGTAAGTAAAGTAAGTAAAGTAAGTAAAGTAAGTAAAGTAAGTAAAGTAAGTAAAGTAAGTAAAGTAAGTAAAGTAAGTAAAGTAAGTAGGCAATAATCTGAAGTCACAACCAAACAGATAACCGACCATCTATATTGGTAGAAGGCTAGGAAATTTACCTCTTCACCCATAGCCTTAAAGGCTTTAAGATGTGAGCACATGTGTTACCTATAATATGTATGTATTCAAAAAAATCAGTAAAAATATAGCGAATTCTTAATAATTTTCGGGCTGCATTCATAAACTGTGGCCTACTATTTGGATCTTTTCTGTCGGTTGTGTTTAACAAAACTTCAAAATATTTTTTCCGTAGCTCAAGCATGCTATCCATGTTGATTAATATTCTACGCCATCTGCGTGCTTGATCTCCAGGTTGAAAGCTTTTTACTGTCTTAGTGTTGTCGTAAGCTCTCTTGTAATTGTCGTAAGCTTTTACTATTTCCTCTATTTGCATTTTTAGTAGCTTTTTCCTGTTGCATGTACATTTCGCCTTCCTTCTCAGTATTTTTCTCTTTTTGTTATTGTGGGTCTTTCTATGCACTTCAGTCTCCTTCCAAACTTTTTCAATTATAGATTTTATTGTTGCCCATCTATCATCTATGGACTCTACTAGCGCTCTATAAGTATCTGGTATCTCTAATTCCTGCTTTATTTTACGTGGATACTCCTTCCTAGTGCTTTCGTATGTTATTAATCTTTCAATTTAGAATTTTCTAAAAGATGCAATTTGGCGAAGCTAAAAAATACTAGAAATATTTTCATATATTGTATAAATATTTGGTTCTGAATGAGTTATATTTCACCGGTATATTTCACTTAATTGATTAAATTTTTTTTAGGTGCCTGTAAAAATATTGTACAAATTTTGTGAATAGTATTTGCAATGAAACATTAAATGTTATAATAAAATTTTAACAACGCATAGACGCTCTGTGCTATTTATGAATGACAGCTGTCAAATATGGTTTTAAAGTTCTACAGGCGAGGCGCGCGGTGGCATCGAATCCACAGATCTTGTTGAAATACAAGTTATATACTTTTTACTTGAAAGTAACAATTTTCAATATAATTACTTTGCAATATTATAAAGTAGATTTTACTTTCAGTTTACTTTTAGTCCCAAATCGATAATATATTAAATAATATTAACTAAATATTCTCAATTAAATCTATTCTATTATGTATTTGTAATCATTGATTATAAATAAAAATTGCATCTTCATTCACTCTATATTTCAACCTCTGTTAAGTATAAATAACTTATTTTAAGTATAATATACATAATATAAATTGTTTGAAATATTTTTGTAACTTTTAGTTACCCCTTATTGATTTATTATTAAAACCAGGTAAACAATTTCACAAATTATTATTTTATTTACAAAGAGATTAATTTGATTGAAACTGGCCCGAAATATAATCCAAACAAAGTAATATTTTATAAAATAAAATATAATATCTGAAGTAGACCTATTCCTTGAAAACATTCCTAATTCTAATGTTAGAAAAGAGAAAAAATAAAAAGAAACTAGAAATGAATCGAGAATACCAACAAAAATGGAGATCATATTATCAAATCCATTAATTTTAAAGTTAAAGATAATTTAGTTATGACTAAAGCAGATAAAGGTAACTCAATGGTTATTCTAGACAAAGAAACTTACGAAAGAAAAATTCCTTGAAAACATTCCTAATTCTAATGTTAGAAAAGAGAAAAAATAAAAAGAAACTAGAAATGAATCGAGAATACCAACAAAAATGGAAATCATATTATCAAATCCATTAATTTTAAAGTTAAAGATAATTTAGTTATGACTAAAGCAGATAAAGGTAACTCAATGGTTATTCTATACAAAGAAACTTACGAAATAAAAATTTAAAACTTTCTAGATACTGAAGACGTCGTCAAAATAAAAAATGACCCTACCACAAAAATTCAAAACAAGTTAAAATCAACAATCAAAAATACAAACATAATTTTGTCAAACGAAGATAAATATAAAATAGTATATAAGCATCCCACTTCTCCAACACTGTACGGTTTAATTAAAATTAATAAAGAAAACTTTCCAATAAGAATAGTAGCATCGTACACAAATAGCCCCTTAAAAAACTAGCATTTTACTTAGATAATATTTTTAAAAACTTGAGGAATTTCTCGCCAACACATTCAATAAAAAACTCGGTGAATCTTACAAAAAGGCTTAGCAAACAATCTATATCAAAAACAGTTATTTAGAATCCTTTGATTAGCTACATATTTTCAAATAATCCGGATAGGAATTGCCTAAAATTAATAGATAATTTACTTATAAAAAATAACATCAATCCAATTAATAAGCACGATATTTTAGAACTCTTTAACTTATCCCTTAATGAAATTTATTTTCAATTTAATAGTGTTATTTTTTACCAAACCAAAGAATGGTCTAGCAGTGGGTTCCGCACTAAGATCTTTATTATCAGAACTGTTCATAACAAACTTGGAAAATATATTTTTTAAAACGGATAAAGCAAACTATATATATATATATATATATATATATATATATATATATATATATATATATATATATATATATATATATATATATATATATTGGTTTATATATGTAGACGACATTTTGGTTTATTATACTGGAAACGACAGACAAATTGAAGAATCATTAAAGCATTTAAGTATATCCATCCAAAAATAAAATTTGCACTTGGAAAAGAACAAAATCAAATCATAAATGTTTTAGACCTTTCAATATCAAAACAAAATAATAAACGAGAATTTAATATCTATAGAAAATCCACATACTCGGATATAATAATTACAAAACAATCAATCCGCCCCATCATACATAAATATGCAGCATATAAGTCTATTCAATTTCATTAAACAGCATATTACAATTCCATTATCCGAAAATAACCGAAAAATAGAACTGCAAAAAATAAAATTAATAGCACAAAATAACGGCTTCAATGAAAAAGCAATTAGTTACCTGATAAATAAAAAACGGCAACAATTATTAATTCATCAAGTACACCCAAAAGTAAGATAAACAAATGATAAAAGATACTGCAGGATTACATATTTCGGTCCAATTTCAGAACAGATATCTGGCTCTTTGAGGAAATATAATTTGCAAATAGTGTTTAAAACCCCCCAGTTAGGCAATAAATTACTTTTTAATGCCAAAGATAAAACATCACAAAATAAAAAGTTTATATGTTAAGTTGCAATGAGTGCAGTAGCTGCTATAAGGGACAAACACATCTACGTACCTATTAAAGAAACATAATTCTAATTTTGCGAACCATACTTGACGAGATTATAAATTAAAAAAATTTACATACCGCGCCAAAAAACAAAAAATTAAACATTTTAGAAGCGATTGAAATTTATAAATATAATAAAAACCCGTCTAGACAGTTATTACACGATCAGACAGATCTCCGAAATTCCCACCATCTAAAATATTGTAAAAAATTAACTCGAATAAAATTAACTACATAGAATAAACAGCTGTAATACCTTAGTTTTAAATTAGTTGTTGATAATGTAACATCGTTTTACGCAACTATAGTCACACAAAGTTAAAAAATAAAAATCATAGATAACACAGTAAAAAATTGTTTTATTCGGTTTTAGTTAAACAAGTTATTTTGATTTTATATGCCTAATCTATAAATCGAATACAAAAGACAAATTATAACATGAAGAAAATTATTAGTGTCTAGAGGTCAGAATAACGATCTTGCATTGCTGCACTCAATTTATGAAGAAATCATAAAAGGAAGGTGTCGTTATGTTACATAAAATGATATAAGATCATTATAACATGTTATATGTGTAATATATAAATATAGTGACACTTTTTCATATTTTTTTAGCATGCCTTTTGTTAACAGACCATTAATTTTTAATTTTTATTATCATTCCGATTTGACTACATTTTATATTTTGTTATATACATTATCGTATTTGAAGAAAATAATTGTTAATGTTTTCATGCATGTTAGAATAAGTAGTAAGTAGCTCATTAATATGATGGCCGTATATCTATGAAGAAAATAACTTCTCTCACACTGCATAATAAACCGTTGTTGCTGACGGCTCGTAAATATTTATATTACCATAATTTGTTCAACGCTTTGTCAATAATCTTGAACCGTCAAAGAATGAATAAAAAGTCAATCAATACATTAAATTGCCACAACACTTAATAGATTCCACTGAATTATAAGAAACTGTATTTGCACATTGTCGATATGATTTTCAGTAGTTTTGTCAAATTGTTTTTGTGGTATATACATTCGAAAAGGCAACTTAACAATTCACATATTCATTTAGGAAAATAATTCATTACTGAATCAGATAGTTACAGGAGCAGGAAAGTGAATTGTTTGTCATAACGTACATCATAAAATATGAGGGAGCAGCAACAAACTGTCGAAAACATACTTGAGAGTAGGATTGATTGTATCCGAAGAAGATTATGTTCTTCGGATAGTGAAATTTTAAGTGATGACGTACAATGAATCGTTACTGCTGGACCGGCCGATTTATTCACGATTCATTTACAAAAGGTACAAAATTGGCCAAAAGTTTTCCATCACGACAAAGCTGATTTTTGATTTTTATTATTATTCATGTATGGGCCCTGGTGGACCACGCGAAGTACAATTAGAGGCGTTTGTTATTAGCCTTCCTTTGCGCCCATAGTAATTTCATTCTTTCGCTATGACCTTTTTTTCCTATTGTCAGACTAAGTTGTTCCAGTCTTCCTACATTTTTCTCTCTGGCCAACCTTCCAAACGTCAACCATGTGCCTGAAACAGCCTCTATCCTGAATTTCACTTTGTGTAATATTTGCTGATATTAGCATTACAGCAATCCTTTTAATTTTTTATATTTTAGCTCTACTCCTATTTTCCGAAAATTCGACTATTTGTCTAGTTAGCTTACTCGGATTCATCCATTTTATGTGTCCGTAAAACTTAGGTCTTCTTTTTCTCATATCGCTATGTATATATGTGTATTGTTTGATTTCTTGGTTTTCCCGAAGTCGGTATGTTGTGCTATTTATTTGTTTGGGGCCTAGGATTTTTCTTATGATCTTTCTTTCCTTCTCTCCAATGTCCTCGATGCCTCTCTTTCTATTCAAAATGAGCGTTTCTGTCCCATATAGACATAACTTACTTAATAACTGTGTTGTAATGTCTCAGTTTTGTGTTTTTAGATAGGCATTATTTGTTGTAAATATTTTGTGTAACTCTCAATGCCGTTTCCATTTCTTGACATCTACCCTTATTAGCCGCTTTTTCCAACCCATTTTCCATGATTATTTCACCCAAATATTTGAAATGAGAGACTCGTCTGATATTGCCATATTTTGTTTTTAGAAATGGTGTTCTTAGTCTGATGCAGGATTGCTTGATTTGCCTAATTATTTCATGTTCATTCGGTGATGATGAATCTGCGTTAGTTTGTTTAGGGTTTAGTGTTGGTACTTTGTTTAAGGCCTCAGGACAGTTTAGTATTTGTTGAAAATATTTCGTAAGTTCTTTGCAATTGTCTTGGCTAGTTAGAGCTATTTGCCCTTTTTTCTTTTAGAAACAAAGACTTTGCGATAAGTTGTTAATGTTAATTTAGTTTTAAAGTTTAAGTTTTAGTTTTAATTTAGGTTTGAATGTTTTGTAAAACTTTCGGGTGTTATTTTTTTGGAAATCTTTTTCTATTTCATTAAGTTGATTGTTTTCATATTTTCTTTTAGTTTGTCTAATTAGCTTCGATGTTTCTTTTCTTACTTCCAAAAAGATGTTATAGTTTATTGCTGTTTTTTAATTGTTCCAATCTTTGAATGCTTTACTTCGGCTTAATACTGCTTGCTCGCAAACTTCATCCCACCACGGATGTTTTCTACATTTGTAAAGGGACCAACTTCAAGGCTGTTTTAATAATTTTTTGTTTCAGTTCTTGCCAGTTCTGTGCTGGTTGTTTATCAAGCTCTTCTGTTAGGGCTGGTTTTATTCTCGTTGGGTCGAACTTTGGTATTAACAGTCTCTTTTGAATAAGTATTCGAGGTTTTAAGCTAAGTTTGATTCTAGTCAAGTAGTGACCCATGTCTATATTAGCTCGTTTCCTGACCTGAACATTCAAAATCTTTTTATAATTGGGGTATGAAATGGCAACATGGTCAATGTGAAAATCACCTATGTACGTGTTTGGGCATCTCCAGGTATTTTATTTTGTCATTTTCTTCTTAAAATGAGTTGACATTATTTTTACATTAAACTGAGAACATAGTTCAATCAATCTTCTACCATTATGGTTAGTCCATTTATGAGCGGGAAAACTGCCGACTGTTTTCCTGTACTTTTTTTCCCTAGTTGGGCGTTGAAATCACCCAATAGGATTTTTACATGGTTAGAGGGAATTTTAGAGATAGTCTTTTCCAGAATTTCCTTATTAGGACTTATTTACTTTTTCAGGATTAGATTTATTTTCTTCGTTAACTGGGAGATGTGCATAAATTAATGTATAGTTTTTGTTAGCACACTTGAGGGATAATGTCATTAGTCGATTATTTACTGGCTGGAAATTAGTTATAGAACCACGAATCTTTCTTGAGATAGCGAAAGCAATACCGAGATGTGTATTTTTGAGTATTCTTTTGTCCGTTTTACTTTTAAAAAGTCTGTAGTTGCCGAATTCCAAGGTTTTCTCCTCTGTCAATCGGGTTTCTTGGATTTTTTGCTGATTCAATGTTCGCCCCAATTCGTGTAGTTTTCCTGGACGCAGGAGAAAATTGATATTTACCGTTCCAAAGAAAGTTTTTGTTTTCGGTTTCAGACATTGGCCAGAATCCGAAAGTCCGGTTGTACCAGCAAAGCTGGCAGAGGATTGTCTACCTCCTGGTAAAAAAAATGTCCCCATCCCTAATAAAAAAGACCGAAACACAATCCGTGTTTGAAATGTCAAAACCCAAACCGATAGCCCTCAAAGACAAATTAGTTTTTCTAAGCGTCTTGAACGCTCTGAAAATCGCTAAAATAGCTATCGGGCCAACAAAGACGAAATCGGACGGGGTTCTATTGACGCCTGCCACGAAGTCGAACCGAGAAGCCATTTTATCGCTTCTTAACAAGAATAAATATCCGCATTTTACACCATCACCAAGTAAAAATCTACGCTCCTATTCAAGGGCGTATTTGAATCAATATCACCTGAATATATTAAAACTGAACTAGTACAGTTAGGTTTTCAACCTCTCTCCGTAACCAGATGGCAAAACAAAAATAAGGATCCCATTGCAATCGTACAAGAACGATACCTCGCAATGAAAAAGCCATCCTGAATATAAAACAACTCCATTCTCAGCCTGTTAGAGTGGAGAAACAAATACCAAAAGGCGTAGCCTAGCTACGAGGATGCAGCAAACGCCACGTCGTCAGCCTGAAGAGAAGAAATTTACCCAAACACAGTTTTCCAAACCTGGTTCAGGAAAACAGCCCAGCACCTTAGCGCTGCAAACCCGACCGCAAGAAGAAGCCTGAGCAGAACTTGCGACCAAGCTCAAGCAAGCGATTTATCTCGTTCTGTCGGAACTAGATCCATCGTTTCTTATCCAAGCTCAGTAAAGCACCTTTAGCAAAACACCTCGGAACAAAAGCCGACGAAGGAACTGCAGAGCCCAAAAACTCCGCCCACCTCGAACCCGCCCATCACAGGACAATCCAACAAGATACGCGTTTTCCTCGTATTATTCCGCGGAACCGAAGTAGAAAAGGAAAAAACTTATCCATCTAAGTAAACACCGACCAGGTCGGTACCAAGTGCATAAAGCAACAACCTCAGTAGAATCAGGCAAGAGTCAAGAAGGCTAACCTAGAAACCTGGTAAATAAATAGAATAGAATAGAATATTGATTATTACATTGTGTCACTGGATGTGACTGAACATTATCATTCTCATATAAGTTTCGGTTTACAGGGTGAGTGTGCAGGTGTGCTTGTAATTGTGAAAATGTATGTAGGATAGGAGGTTGCGTATTATATGCTGATACTTGTGAATATGTACAATTAGATTGATCTGAAGAATTACTTGGTTGGTTTCTATGTAACAAAAATAGTTTCATATCATGAATTAAGTTGGTAATTTTCATTTTGGTTTCAATCTGAACATCGATGGGAAATGACCTGACAGTTTCCTCTATAGACATGAAATACTTTGTCCAATTATCATTTGTTCGTTCCAATTTTAGCTTTTTATATTGTAGCAATTCTTTCATTATGACCGTTGCGCTACCAATTTAAGCACAAGTCTTCTTTCTCGATGATTATAAAGGTCCTGTACTTGCTGAAGACTATGGTCTTGATGTATTTATTTCCGAAAGAGTCTTTTCTTGAATATTAGTTTGAGTTTCAGTTTCACTTTGCTCATATTGTTCCGGGTCAATGCTGGATATTTGTTTTCTATCGCCCAGAAATTCTTTCATGAATTCTAGTTTTTTTTAAATTTAATGGATTTTTTATTCTCCCGGCCTGCCCACTTTTGGTTTTGCGATCTTTCATAGCTTTGCGGTAATTATCTCGAATTTGGGTCCATTTTTTGCGACATTCTTCCCCTAAAAATTTTTATTATTTTTTTTTTTATTATTTCTATTTTTATTATTTTTTTTTGTTTTATTTATTTTCAGACTTCTAGCAACAGAGAATACCTTTAAAACATTTGCTTTCAGCTACCGATTGGGAAAATCAACCATTGCTTCCATAGTATATCAAGTATGCACAGCAATATGACAAATATTAAAACCAACTGTCATGCCGGTGTCAACGATAGAAAAATGGAAAGAAATAGAATATAAATTTGGAAATATTTGGAACTTCCCGAACTGCATAGGCTAGGATTGGCACGATTGATGGAAAGCATGTTGTTTTTGACAAGCCACACCATAGTGGCTCATTATATTTTAATTATGAACAGACTTTCAGCATTGTACATCTTGGAATTGTTGATGCTAAGTACAAGTTTATCTCCGTAGATGTAGGGGTTTATGGCCGAAACAGCGATGGTGCTATATTGTGGTAAAAAGCTCTTGGCGAATCAACTAGAGATTCCAGATGAGAAAGTTTTACCAGGAACATTGACCACTCTGCCCCATGTCTTGTCACTGCTGCAGATATTTAATGAGACCTTAGCCAGGAAAACTAGTGGGAAATGAAGAGAAAAAATTGATAATTATAGATAGATAATAATATGATAATTATAGACTTATAAACAAAGACTAACTTTGAAATAATTTATATTTTTACAGTACGTTATAATTAATATTGTTTATGTAAGTTTACTTATATATGAAAAAAAGTACCTATAAAAATAAAGTTATTATTTACATTACCTAGTAACTCCATTTGTTCACATATTTTTTCCCATATATTATTTATTCGCAACTGATTGTGGAAATTAGCATCACTTGGATAATAAATTTCTTTATATTTTTGCACTAAAAGTATTAATTTGTCGGCTGCCATTATTAATAAATACTAACCAAACAAAACTAATCTGAAAGGCTTTGTAAAGCTGGGTCTATATCAATAAAAATTTGCGTTGTGCGAGCTGTATGTGTTGTATGTGGTGTGTCTGCGCGGCAATGTAGAATTCCTATACGCATCCGTTCGGCTGAGCCACACAGGAATCAATTCGGTACGGAATCTTCCGGTCGAATTTTCTTCAGAGAAGCGACTTTTCGATTGCTGTCCGATTCCTGCCGGCGCAGCGTGTATTCATAAATTTAAATGCATGTATTTTTTTCACTTCGTCAATTTCCTTTTCCGGCCGTGCAGAGGTTCCGCACTATACAATTGAAGAATTTAATATATTATTATAACACCTCCTCTTTTAATGTTGTGATAATTATATTAATGGGAAATACAAAAAAAAAACATTCGAAACCATTTTGTTCAAAAATTCAAAGTATTTTTTTGTATCTAGCTTATATGAGATTTATTCGATAAATAGGTTGCTGTAACTATTTAGAACAAATACAAATGAAAGGGGCTGCTTCGCATATGTTAAGTTTTATTAATATCTGCCATGTAATTTAAAAATTGTGATTAAAATACTGTTATGTAAATATTCAAATTTCAACAAAAGCTAAGGATCACTCGGTAATCAAATACTTGGTTTTGCACAGATTAACTGAATTATGAGTTATAATGAATTAAATAATATTTTATCCAAAGTGTGAAAATTGATATGCAAATAATTTTCTAACGTATTTAACAATTCTACCTCGTTTTCCAAAAATTCCAAATAACTTAAATATTGAGACTTGAGATAAATCCATTGCTAAAATGAAAATGTATCATATAAAATCCCTCACTCAATTTGTTCTTGCCACTTCCAAGTCAAAAGGTTTTATTCGCAATTTTCCAGAACATACTAAAGCCACCCAAAAGACATGCCTTGCCATAACTGCTATTTAACATTTCGATGAAAAAAGTTTTTACCTTTTTGCAGCTGTTATCGGTTTGAAACTTTTAACCTTCATTTTGTGAATTTGAATCCCCTTTGTTAGCTCTCGTTCCGAATTAGTTCCGAAAAATATTTTGTTATAAGCGATGTTACAATTTAATTTCCATATAATTATTTTAGTATACAAAATGGAAAGAAAAATATATATCATATCAAAAATTTAATAGTCAATTCAGAAATATTTTGTTGATTGTGGTTGATTGCCATGGTAGAAATACACAGTATCTGTAAAAAAGTAAAAATAATTTACCTACAAATACAAATATTTTTGAAATATGGTTGAAATGTTTTGCTTCAGGTGATTTAGAACATAATGGACAGGAATAAAAATTCTTCTAGGGAAGCATATGAAAACTTCATTTCGAAAAATCGCGAGTCATAAATATGCTAATCTGTAATTACGACTAGAAGGGTGTCCACATCGATAATTCATCGCAGTTGACCACAGCATCACCGTGATATATGATTTGAATATTCCCGAACGTATTTAAAACCTAGTATAAGGAATACATGTGGAGAATCTGGCTCAAATAGATTTAACGGTGTTTGCACGACAATAACCATATCCAATTTTGGCCACTCGAAAGTTATTGTTATCCTTGAGAATTCACCTGATTTATCTCATCTGGATTTTTAACTATTCTATGTTGCATCTATATAACGATGTACTAAATATCACAGGTCAACAAATTTAAACTATTTTTAGGTAACATTGATAAAAATAGGTGAATAGGTGATAAAAATAGGTGAATATTTGAAGTATTTTGTAGTCCTGAATCCGAAAATGATAAGCCAATTACTGTAACACGTACAGTTTTTTTGTTACAGGAGATGTGATGTAATATAAACATGTAAAACCTGTTAAATATATGCAAAAATATTACTGAGGATTATGCGAACAAAAAAAAATACATGAGATGTCATACAGCGACGAAAACTTTCACTTTTTCTTCTTGTGTTCTGTAGCATCATCTCTTTTTAAAAACCAGCAGTAATCGCCCAACATAGATGGGTTCCAGCGTCCCTGGTATCTTGCTTCCATTGTCCTGACGTCCTGGTGAAACCTCTCCCTATGTTCATCGCTTACTGCACCCCAGATTGATCCTGACTATGATGAACTGGCCTAAATTTGGATACTGAAATTCCTTTTTTGAAATCCATTATATTTTAGTGACATGAAAGTAGTAATGTAGAGGTTCTCTTCACACTAGAGAAACAGCCAAGGCCATAGAATTTTTCTTGCGGTGCATCCACTGCACTAAATTTACGTAACAACTCACACAGCAAATATGAGGAGCCCAACTGTTATCTTGATCCCCAAGTTGGCACTTAAAATATAAACGATAGTTTTTTTTTGAGTCCCTCGGATGTAGATCTAGCTTGTGACTAAAACAAATCGTCCGCCACTATCAACGACTAGCACTTGTCATTTTATAAAAAATCGATTTTAACACTTGACTGTACTGTAAACGAGACAGAAACAAACTAAACTAAAGAAAACAATAAAACTGCCCTTCAGGGTTCGTAGAAATAATGTGGTAATACCCCCTCTACGGTCTTGTGTCCAGCACTAAGTCAGAAATAAATTATTTCAATGATCCCATAATATAAAGGAGAAGCAGATACTTGAAAATGGGACATGCTAGGCCATTTCTGTGAAAAGATGTTTTAATAACTACCTAAATGAAACGCAAAAAAGCACTCTCGTCAATGGCAAAAAGCATGACAACCTGTGTAATGAACCGAAAAAAAAATTAAAAAATGTTTTTGTGGTTCCGTTTCCTAGTAAAATTCAAAAATATCTAAAAATCTATTATATATAGCGGTTTTGTATTGAATAAAATCGATTTGATAACACTATTGAATTCCCCTTTGGAGCGGAGACAGGCATTGGTCTGTTGCTATTGATTTGTTGCAGAATATTGTAAAGATATTCTGTCCAAGTTATTATATATTACATACTCTAATTTTGACTACAAGTAATGGATTACCATTTCCTGGAATATAAATTGCCTTATTTAGTATTATTTGAGATAACAATAATCTGTCAATCTCCCCCGATTTGTTTTATTATTATTATTTCCTAATGATTTTTTACCAGGCAGAATTTTATTTATTACAAATGTTATTTTGTTGCTTGTACACTGTGTTCCGTAAAGTAAATACAGGTACGAACTCTGTAATAGATCACCTGTCAAAACAAATTACTTGTTGAAAAACCTGTTATATCAAACAGAAAAAAACTACATTCAAACAGAGAAAAAAACAAAATAATTTGCGAGTTATTAAAACCCTTCTCACAAACATTCCATGGGTATCAGTTTTTACAGAGCAGAGAAATCAGAGCAAAGAGAAGATTTACAGAGTAGATAGAAGAGAAATCCGGTTTTTTTTTGGAATCGGACATTTGTTGCTCGGACATTTATTTTATATACACACCGATGCTATTATATAATAATAAGATACAAAAATTAAACAAATGTTGTTGAATAATCATCTATTTGGTATACAGGGCAGCGCATTAGATATACATATTATTTATAACATGCCGTTGAAACTTTATTGGTTTTGTTTGAAAATTACATCAAATACTTTGAGATTGAAAATAAAGAATTTTATAATTTATAAAATATCTTCTGAAATGTTTTGCAGGGACAGTTTATAAAAAGTAATGAAAAAATCAAACAAGACAGTACTTTTTGAACTATGCAGAGTTTTTGTTTGTATTTCAAAATTAAGTATATGTTTGTTAATGAATAACATCTTTAAATTACAATATGACTCTGTTTAGTAATTCTGAGATGATTTTCACATGTTCGTTCAAATTAATACACTTCTATAATTTTAGTAATAGATACAAGAGAATTTTTAAGAAATATATTTAAGTTATTTGAATATAAATTTTATTTTAACTGTGGCGGGTATACAGTAATTATTCTTAAGTAAAAAACTCATTTTTGTTGTAGCGCAGACCGCGCAATCTGGGTCAGGCAAATAATACATGGGTCAGTGTAAAAGTTTCTGAAATCGGGCTTGGCAGTTTCGTTAAGGTCATTATCAAAAATTTTACATTTTTTTACAGAAAATAACATTAAAAACCCGATGGATGCGTAGATGAGATATAGTTTCGTTTACATAGAGTTCAATACAAAAAGCACTTTTGCAAAAAAATCCTACCGTGCATTTTATTTCAAAGATGGTTTAAATAAATAATGGACGATTGAAAGTTGTTATTCGGCTCTTAGTAATGAAGCTTCATCCAATGGAAGTGTTTATAGCATGACTGTAGAATTTATGTGTGGCTCATAAGCTTCAATGATGAATTCGGTGAAAGTAATTCTTCAGCATTTGCTTCAAGAAACTTCGACGGTGTGTAACACTTAAAATACAATGAAAATACTTCATACAATGAAAACAATATCCAAAACAATAGTATCTAATGGAAAATGCACTGCCTTACTGTTTAACATTTTGCTTTGAAAATGATAAGGAAAAAATGATGAGCGAGTTGCTATAATATCAGATAAAAGAACATACTTCGAGACAACAAAGAAAACAAAACAATATCAAACTTGTGTTAAACTTATTTACAAGAATGAACAAATTCCCCTTTCAAAAAAATCGCTGAACAAAGGTTATATGAATGGATAAGCCCAAATAGTGTTACAAAAAATAAATAGACTTAATCAGATCAAATCAAATGAAACAAAAACAAAACTAAAAAACATCCGACTACTACAAGTACTAAATAACTTTTACTGTAAGTGATCACATATTAATAGGGGCAAATGTATCCATCTTAGTACTGATGGAAAAGAGAGGAAGAAGTCTAAAAATTTCCCAGCAAAAGAACTTTTAACAAGATACCAAGAAGAATATTAAAAAGTCGTGGAAACGAAACTGCCTATTGATAACGATTGATTACATAAATGAAATAGAATTTGAAAGTCTCTTGAAAAAATACCAGAAGAAATAAGTTGTTACCAAGAAAGCTCGCTTTTCAAATAGATATTAAAAACGTACCAAATAAAATTCAAATGAACTAGCTCAGAATAGTAAAAGCAATTGAGTTGAAATTCTAGCCATTATGACAAAATAAACAAACATTAGCTTCAAAAGAAATTGAAAGAAATATATGAAAATATTTATTAAACATCAATATTAAAGAAACAAGCTAGAAAAATACTCTCAACTAAAATAAAAAATAAAATAATCTTTTAACAACCAGGTTTATATGCTTTAATATATTTACAATATTGAAAATAAAATAGGATTATTTCTATGTTCAAAGCAGATTACTAAATTATTTTCAGTCATATTTATCCCAAAATTGAAAAACAATAAATCATGAACGAAAAAATTCCATAGCGGAGTACAAAATAAGATTTAAACTAGATATTGCACATTTCAAGGATATAGGAGATATGGCACGCGAACAAAACTGAATATATTTATATTCTCCTTAATATTGCTTCTAGTGATGAATGGAAGAGAATAGTCGACATTGAATCACCCTGTCTTAGTTGTTCTGAAATATAAAATTCTTCTAAAGTTTGGATTTGAATCTTTACTTTGGCTTTGGTATCCCTTAAAGTTTCCACACGCTTCTTAAGTTGATGGGTCTCTGTGGCATCTTCTAGTTATTCTATCTCTATGTTTAACTCCCTACTGATTACCGAGTGTACGCTTGCTCAAAGTCTACGAATAGGTTGTATAAGTCAGTATTACATTCATAGCAATTCTCTAGTTGATTGTCTTTTTCTGAGCCTATCTTGATTTTATCCAATCTTTTCTTTCAATTATACATTTAGTCACCTTTCTATTAATTTCAATTAATTTGCTCAATATCTTGTAAGTTACTTGGTATTTCTCTGTAGTTTTTACATCCTGACTTATCACTGTTCTTATGTATTGGACATATTATTGTTACTTTCCAGTGGTTTGATATTTCTTCTTGTTCCCAGGCATTCCTTATTAGTTGGTAAATTTCCTTTTGTTTTGCGAGTCCCCTATACTTGATAATTTCAGTTACAATCTGATCTTCTCCCGGTGCCTTGTTTTTACTTAGTGTCTTTATAACTTCGGTCATTTTCTCGAAAGTCGGTGTTGACATGTCATCTTTTACTTCCTTTGTACCCAGCATGCTCGTATAATGCTCCTTCCATACATCTATTATTCCTGCTTTCTCTCCTATTAATTTCTGTTTTTTCTGCATAAATATGTTCCATGGTGTCCAGTAGTATTTTATAGGTTTGTCTAATGCAATAGAGCTTAAAGGTCTCGATTATTCCTTGGTCCACAGGTTGGAGCAAGGCAGGTTTAGGACGCAAAGACTGCCAGAAGCAGTCTTTTCACTTTTGGATATAAAAGTTTTGTTTGACATTATTTTCCAAATCAGGGCGGTTTTATCTGTATTAAACACTCGTTCAAATTTGTATCCACCATCAACAATTAACTTTAAAAATCTTTCTGGATATGTTGCTGTTGTATATATTTTATGTTATACAGTGATTGTCGCAACTTGAACTTATTGAACCGACCTTCCGATGCTTGAAATCCTTTATCCGTGTGTTCTTTACCAGGTTCTTTAAAATGTTGGTAGAGACGCTTAGCTTTCTTACGGATTATAGCATCACTTAGAGGCGCTCTCTTCTGGCTGCAATCTTCAATCGATAATGATAATGCAGCTTTTTTAAATTAAAGCTGTAGAATTTCTTATTATGTCTTCTGATTTCTTGATCATACAGTTGAGTTGATTTCTTGATCGTACTCGCCAAGGTGTAAACTGTCAAGGATCTTTATTTTTACCTTAAGCGATAATATGACTTTTTCCATGTAGGACCTAATTTTCCGTTCTTTTTGCTCGACATTATAAATCGTGAACAAAGCAGAAGAGACACGTGCTCTTCACTCAAAATTATTGCTATGAATGACAAGTTGAAGTTATGAAACAAAATATTCGGCATCGATCGTGCGAAGGAGGTTTTTATCAAAAGTCATAGGGTCACGCATAACCCAGTGGCGCATCCGGCGGCGGCGACTTATTCGTCAAAGAGCTTTCGGCCAAGCGGAAATAAGACATGTTAGTTTATAACCATTTGGATACTTGTTTATTTTGAAAGGTAAAATAAATACATATTTTTCAGGACAACTATAAGACCATTTAGCCTTTTTCGACGAATTTGCTCTTTGAAACATCGTATAACGCTGAGATAATATTTTTTATTTACCATATTGACCTTCCAGAATTCGAAGTGAATACCGCGATAATCAAAGAAAACAGTCAACATCACCATAACTTTTGGTCGACTTTGACGTGGTTTTTTCGGTATCGGCTCAGTTCGAAGGCGCCATTCCAAAGCTTGTTGATTGATTTGCATGCAAAATTCGTATACCCATGTCTCATCACCAGTTACAATGCATTGTATGAATGTGAGGTCGGAATTGACTCATTCTAGGATGTCTTCAGCGACCCTTATGAGATTGAGTTTCTGAAGAAAATTCAAGTCCTTCAGCATTAGTCGAACGGCAACGTATTTCATGCCCAAACAATCGCTTAATATGGTACGAATTGATTACTGTGGCACAGAAAGATCAGCGACTATCTCTCTCAAACTTAAATGACGATTTTGTATTCAGTTTAGCAATGTTAACTTCAGTTGAAGACGTTGATGGTTGACCAGAGCGAGGCAAATCTTCCATCATTTCTTCCTTCCATAGACGCGTTTTTTTGATAAAGTCAATTCACCGTAAGCCTTCTGCAACATTTTTAGCGGCTCGGCACACGAAATTCCATTTGCTATGCAAAATTTAAGACAGATTCTTTGTTCGATGTTTTTATCCATTGTAAAAATCGCAAAATACACTTCAGATGAGCTAACAAAATCGAACACTGTAAACAAACTAAATGACAGATGACATTCAAACTCCGCAACAGAATAGAGGAAAATTGTACTTTTTTGTACTTTTGATGTACATATTTATGTAGTATGTACTTTTTTGACAGAATGTATATATATATATATATATATATATATATATATATATATATATATATATATATATATATATATATATATATATATATCATTATCATCATCATCACCAACTTTCACGGTCCTGGGCTTTCCGTGCCACTCTGGTCCAATATACTTAACGATGTCATCAATCCATCGTACTTCACCTCGCTATATGGCCTGCCCATCTCCATTAATTGTTTTATTCTTCCATACTTTTTTTTTTGTTTTACTCATGCGCAGAACTTTCTGTCTCATCTTATAATGCCATTCCCCTGTGTGCAACCCGAAGTTTTTGAATTCATTGCGATGAGAGTGTCAAGGTTTCACCTCCGTAGGTCATAACGGGTAGAACGCACTGATCTAAGACTTTTCTTTTCAGACAAAGTGGAAGTCTGCTCTTAAGCACTATGTTAAGCCTGCCGAATGCCTACCAACCACATTTAACATGCCGTTCCACCTCCCGGGCGGTATTCCCCTCCATTGAAATCCTCTGCCCAAGGTAAATAAAACTGTCCACAATCTCCAAATCCCTTCCTAAAAATGAAATTCTTCTGTCCTGAGCAAAGTTATTTAACATAACCTGGCTCTTTTTCAGGTTTATTTTCAAGCCAAATGTATCGCCAGCACTTTGCAGTTCTTGTATGCGTCATTGCAGCTCCTCTGGGTCTTGTGAAAGGAGAACGACATCATCTGCAAATCTAAGATGGTTTAAGTTTGCACTGTTCATCTTTATACCATCCTGTTTCCAATCCAGTTTAAGGAATACTTCTTCAAGGTCAGCCGAGAAAAGACTAGACGATATTGCGTCACCCTGCCGTACACCTCGTTCTACTTTAATGCCTACTTCAAGATCATCAAGGTGAATCATATATCGATCCTAATAGGTTTACATATGCTTTATCTACCCCTTCGCTAAGCAATGCATTCATTATCGCATGCTATGAGATGGAGTTAAGAGTGTTTTCGTAGTCGGTAAAAGCTAAGCAGAGTGGCATGGTGTATTCGTTGTGCCGTTCTATTGCCTGCTGTACAACCTGGATGTGATCCATTATACTGAATCCACTTCTGAATCCTGCTCGTTCTCTTGGTTGTGCGTCATTCAGTTTTTTAAATATTCTTTTAGAAATTATCTTAGTGAAAACTTTGTACATTACTGATAGGAGGCTTATTGGACGGTAGTTCTTTAAATCATCCTGTGCTCCCTTTTTATGTAAAAGGATCACTTTTACATTAGTTTTTGATTGGTTCTGATCTTCATATAACTGAGAATAAAATTTTCTAACGACCTCTAACATTTGCGTACACGCCCTGCACACTGTGCCATCGTCACGCCTTAAGACATATTTGCGTCATTTGTTTCTCAGCTTTTATTTAGCCTTGTTAATTCCTTTGTTTTTTTTTTCAGGGTTTTATGCACTAGCTGCATGTTGAATCGGCGCGTATCCTCTTTGATACGTTTTCTTATAGTTTTGCAGAGCTCAGTTTACTCGACCCTGTCAAAATGACTACCTGCACTTCTCATTACCTGCCGTTTCTTCATTAAATTAATGGTCTCACTAGAGATTTTCATCTGTGTGAAATATTTTTCTTCTGGTGCTATTGCAGCAGCCGTTTGAAGCACATTGTTGACGATTTCTTCATATTGGATTGATATTTCCACTTCCTCCGGATCTCACAATCGCTTCCAAAGCAATCTCAAAATCGCTTCCTCTCTCCAGCAGTTTCCCAGAATCCACTTTGCCCTTTTTTGACCATTCTTTCGCGTTCTCTTCGACAGTTAATCCTAATTTTTGCTCATACCATTCGGTGGTCACCTTCAACATTAAAATTGTTAAGGACAGTATAATTGGTAAATATTGTTTTATCGTTGTTCATGATGTAGTCAATGTCACTTGTGAGCCCAAATGGACTTTTCTATGTCCATTTTCTGCTGATATTTTTCTTATAGAACGAATTCATAAAATATAGTTCTTGCCCCTCAGCAAAATCAACCAATTTGTCACCTCTATTGTCTCGCTCACCTGTTCCATATGAGCCAGTTGCATTCTCGTCAGTTCTTGTTATTCCAATTAAAATTGGCATTAAAATCACCCACCAGTATTCTGTACCTACATTTCTCCTTGTATAATAGCAGAGTCATAACATCATAAATTTCCTAAATTTCCTCATCCTTATGGCTTATAGTTGGTGCATAAGCTTGGACGATTTGAAGCCTAAACTTTTTATTCAGCTCAATGACGCATTCGGCTAGCCGGTCAGATATTCTTTCAAATTTTACTACACTGTCTTTCAGCCTTCAATTGATGAGGAATCCAATTACGCCACATCGGCCATTTTCCGTACCTCGAGTATAGAGTACGTGTCCAGTTGATTCCAGTTTGATTAACTCTTCGCCCGTTCTTCGTGTTTCACAGAGCCCAATATTATGCCAATGGATGTTGTCAAGTTTAATTAACAATTTTTGCAATCGGGCCTCTGTTTTTATAGTCCGTGTATTTAGCGTTACAATGTCAAAAGTCCAATGGCAACTTGATCTAACCCGGCGATTCTTAGCACCCTCTGCCTTCGGGCAGGTCTTCTCGCTACTGTAGGTAACTGCCCCTTGGCCTCCCGGGAATGAGTACCATGTTTGAGGTTGTACTGTCATATTGAAACATATTGAAGTGTGTGTGTGTGTGTGTTAGTTCGTAGTGCTTCACGGATGGAAGAATACATTAGACTATAACTCCGGGAGTACATCCGATCGTTTGTGTCCCGTTTGTTGGAAACGTGCAGACGTTTCGCCAAGGACACACTTGGCATTCTCAATGCTTATCTGAAGACTGAAAGCTGTGGAACTTACTTACTTATTCTTCCTGGATGGTAAGTTGACCCGAAGGCCTGATTTGTATTATCTGGTTTTCTCCAGATGTCGCGACAATGTCGTTTATCCGGAGGGTTTATTTGCCGTTCTTTAGGCAAGATTGTGATGACCGACATGAGTGGTCACTCTGGGGCAACGGCCGGCAATGAAGCTGCTGTGGCTCTGATTAGCGGATTGTCCGAAAGGGACGCCTTCGGCAGGAATTTGTCCAATAGTCTGGACTGGATTCTTCTGTTGATTAAGGGGTACAGCATACGGAGCATTCCGTATGCTTTTCCGGTGGCTTTCTTGAGATGCGATATCCACGCAACGGCCTTGTCGAACTCAAGTCCCAGATAGTGAGCCGTTTTGGCCCACTTGATCGGGACTCCATGAATGAGAATATTCTGGCGGACTATCGGCTGTCTTCGAGTGAAAAAGGCCTGGGTTTTGCTGCGATTGATTGCTAGTCGCCATTCGACTAGCCATCTCGAGGCTTTCAACGTCTGCTTTTGCAACCAGGATGTAATCACCCAGAGCGCGTGGGCCAACCTAAAGAAAGCCGTATCATCAGCATAAAATGCAGTCTGCACATGCGGAATCTTTGGAAAGTCCGCCATGTAGACATTGAAGCTTACGGGGGCAAGAGGGGAACCTTGCGGTACTTCCGCTTCGATTCGCTGGACTGATGAAAGTGCACCATCGACGAGCAGTTGGAAAGTACATCCAGTCAGAAATGATTCCAACAGCTTGACTAGGTCGGTTGGTATGCCGAGTCTGAGCATCTTGACTATGAGTCCGAGATGCCAGACTGGGTCGAATGCTTGCGAGTCGTCTAGAAAGACGACTTCCCGTATGAAGCCTTCTGTCGACACCCTGTCTAAACTCCGTCGAGAGACCTGATGGACGGCTGCGTGCCCCCTCCGGAAACCAAACTGCTCGTCCGGCAGAATGTTCTTGTAGGCAAGAACACCGTTCAGAGCATGTAAAATAGCTCTTTCGGCGATCTTGCCAAGTGCGCTAAGCAAGCTGATCGGCCTGTAGCTACTTGGCTCCTGAGGGCTTTTTCGCTTTTTAAGGATTACGATGATTTGGGCATATTTCCATAGTGATGGAAAATGCTGGAGTCTGAAAATTGCGTTGACTATGTTAGTCAACTGTGCAATTTGCTTGTTGGGTAGTCGTTTCAGCTGCATTGAAGAGATGCGGTCGCGACCAGGAACTTTTCTGACTTTCAAACCTCGGATAATATCGTGTATTATCTTCGGCGAGATAATTTGGCTGATCAAGTAGCCGGGCGTTAGGAGTTCCTTGGGAAGAAAAGATTTCCTGCTTGGACTTGTCAACTTTACTCCTCTTCTAAACTGAGTGTCGAGGAGAGGTCATCTGCTTTTGGTAGAGCTCCACCTTCTCCGCCCCGGTGACGGCATGAAAATCACCCGTCCTCAGGGGGGGAAACGGCGCTCTCACCTTACCAATCATGAATTTGGCTGTTTTCCATAACGATCGATCAGCCCTGTCGATTGACGCCAGAAAAACATCCCACCTGTCTTTTTTAAACTCCTGAAGAGCCCGTTGGGGCTCTCTCTTGGCTTCGTTTGCACGAAGCTGGAGTTCAGGGTCGCCAGTTAGGTGATAGCGTCTGTAAAGCTGGTTTTTTATACGAATCTTCTCTTTTACCTCGAATTTCAAGAGCTCCCATTGGTTACGCACCATTATCCACTCCAGTCAGAGCACTCGTACTGAACGGACGTGTTTTCAAGAGCTCCCATTGGTTAGCTTCTCCAAACTACACCAAGCTGCGTGGTGGCATGATTGTGACGTCACCAACAGTTTTTCACAGTGGTACTGATTGTTTTTCTAAAAACAATTAATATTTCACAGTTTCTAACAGTTTTTCCACATTTTGCGAATTATTTTTGAAGATCTCGCGGAAATCCTGCAGCAGGATTAGCCTTTGGGCGTAACAAGGCATATTTTTCGGACCTTTGGGTCGCTATTTAGGCACTTATCGGGTGTCTATCTAGAATTTCAAGCTGTTCGGTCGCTCAACAATCGCTTCGCGATAATTACGGTCTCAATGAGATGATTTTTGAGCTCAAGGAGCTAACTAAAGACTTAAAAAATGAAATAGCCGTTTTGGCGGCTAAGATCGACAAATACGAACTAGAGACCGCCCGCACCAACGCGCCGGTTGAATTAAATATCGATTTGGACACGGGAATGTTGATCGACAGCGACTTCCCACCACTTAAACCTCCAAAAGGTACTCTCTCCCCGGTCAAAACGGATACCCCCTTACCCCCAAATTGAGTCATAAAGTGAGCGAAGCAAGAGCAGCTAAATGCTGCACTAGTCATCTTCCAAACCAGCAATGAATAATAAAAATTCGTTTTGGGTTGTAACATGGAATTCCAATTCTCTGAACAGGAAACAATTGGAACTCACGGCATTTCTGGAAGATCACCGCATAGGCGTGGCTCTGATTCAGGAGACCTTCCTTAAACCGAGCGAACGGTTCGGTGTGAGAAATTTCTTCTTTTACGGGGAGGACAGGCTCGGCGGAGCGGGGGCTGGTCTGATGATTGTCATCAAGAGGCTAATCAAAAGTCATGTCAGTGCAGGTGACTCTGGAAGGTAATCTGATCAACCTATCTTCATGGTACCAGAGAGCCTGCCATGACTTCGATTCACGTGAAGTTGGCAGGCTCCTGAATAATAACGCTCCATTCATCATTGGAGGAGATTCCAACGCCCATAACCGATCGTGGGGTTCGGAACTGACAAACAGGAGAGGAGCTGACCTGTTATCTTTGGCGGAAAGATACGGGCTGAACCTCCCTGTTCCAGACGAACCGTCCCGCTACCGCAGCTTCTTAGATTTCTTTATCATAAAGAATCGGGCTCTTCACGGGCTCCTCAGGATTTTAGGGACGACAGGTGGGATGAATTCCTGGCGTCAATCGACATGGCTGATCGATCACTATGGAAAACAGCCAAATTCATCGTGGGTACGGTGAGGGCTCCGGTTCGCCGAAAGAGCAATTTTACGTGCTCTGAACGGTGTTCTTGCCGATGAGAATATCCTGCCAGACGAACAGTTTGGTTTCCGAAGGAGGCACGCACCCGTCCACTAGGCGGCTCGTCTCTCGACGTAGATCAAGTAGGGGTTCGACAGAAGGCGACACACGGGAGATGTCTCCCTAGACCTCTCGCAAGCATTCGACAGAGTCTAGCATCTCGATCTCATAGTCAAGATGCTCAGACTCGGTATACCAACCGACCTAGTCAAGCTTTTGGTATCATTTCTGACTGGACGCACCTTCCAAGTGCTCGTCGATAGTGCTCTTTCATCCGTCCAGCGAATCGAAGCGGGAGTACCGCAAGGTACCCCTCTTGCCCCCGTAATCTTCAATGTCTACATGGCGGACTTTCCAAAGATTCCGCAAGTGCAGACTGCATTTTATACTGATGATACGGCTTTTTATACGTCAGCCCACATGATTACATCCCACTGATTACATCCAGACTCCAAAGGCAGATGTTGAAAGCCTCGAGATGGCTGGTCGAATGGCGACTAGCAATCAATCGCAGCAAAACCCAGGTCTTTCGGAATCCTTTCAAGTGGGCCAAATCGGCTCTCTATCTGGGACTCGAGTTCGACAAGGCCCTTACGTGGATGTCGCATTTCAAGAAAGCCAGCGGGAAAGCACACGGAATGCTCCGTATGCTGTACCTCTTAATCAACAGTCAGATCAGTCCTTATTTACGGACATCCGGCCTGGTACGCCTTCCTCATCGATTAAAAGACTTCAGTCTTTTCAATCACGTGCGCTTCGCACTACAGTAAACGCTCCCTGGTTTGTAAAGAATGCGCAAATCCACCGGCAGACAGATATTCCAGATGTTCCTGTGTCACAATCCGCTAATCAGTGTCACGGCAGCCTCATTGCCGGCCGTTGCCCCAGTGTGATCACTCACGTCGGTCACCACAATCCTGCTTAAAAAACGGCAAATAAACCCTCCGGATAAACGACATTGTCGCGACATCCGGAAAAAAATCAGAGAATACAAGTCAGGGCCTTCGGGTCAACTTACCATCCAGGAAGAATAAGTAAGTCCACAACTTTCAGTCTCCAGACAAGCATTACTCCCGGACTAATAGTCTAATATATATATATATATATATATATATATATATATATATATATATATATATATATATATATATATATATATATATATATATATATATATATATATATATATATATATATATATATATATATATATATATATATATATATATATATATATATATATATATATATATATATATATATATATATATATATATATATATATATATATATATATATATATATATATATATATATATATATATATATATATATATAAATATATATATATATATATATATATATATATATATATATATATATATATATATATATATATATATATATAAAAGGTGTTAAATTGCGGAATATTTTTTTAATTTTTATTTATGAAAAACAGCCATTCCTAAAAGCGCACCATCCGCTTCTTCACACTCATTTAGGCTGGAACTAAAATTTTCTCTCACTCGCTGGACATCACTCTTCGAATCGCGTGGATTTCGTCTGTTTTTATTTGCTTTAAAACATTTAAGTTGGGTGGTAATGGGTTGAAAACCTTACTTTTTATGTAGCCCCACAGGAAAAAATCAGTAGGTGTTAAATCCAGACTCCTCGGTAGCCAGTTGATGAGTGGCCACTCTTTCAGAAACTAAATCGTGAAGAGCTGTTAAAGATTCATTCGTGACATGGGAAGTTGCTCCATCTTCTTGGAAAAATCTTTCGGTTGTAGCCAATCGAGTTTTGCATTTGGAGCCAAAAAGTCCGGATCATATGGCAATAATGATCGGAATTAACAGTCTGAGCGCGACCAGGTTTATCCTCAAAAAAACAGGGGTCGATAATTCCTTCGCTTTATATGGCAGCCCAAATGTTAACCTTAGGCGATATCTGTAATTTTGTTTATTCACGTGGTTGTTGATGTGGAAATTCGATTAATCAGAAAACCATATGTTATTGAATCTCCTAAAACGATTTTTCATTGTCCTGAAGAATTCTACTCGTTTAGCTTGATTATCGGGCTTCATCTCTTGCACAATAATAATTTTGTCTAATCTTTGCGAAAAATGCGATGAATCGTGGATCTATGCAAATGTAGAGAAAGCTGCGCGGAGTCGTAGAGATTGTGGTGGATCATCTCTAACAGACTGGCAAACGCGGTCAACATTCGTGCTCGTTCTTGATGTCCTTTTGCGCCCAGTTGATTTATCCGGTTTTGTGTTTCCAGTCTCTACAAAGTTGGGTTGATCGCTGAATTAAAATGTGTCCTGTGCAGACGTCGAACAATTGTGTAGGAATCGTTGTTTTTATAAGAATCTTGCATGCAAAATGCGCGCTGTGGTCCCGTGAAACGATCTATCGCTACTAAACTTACAAAGCCCGTCAAGCGTTTGACACCACTCCTCTCCCCCTGCTATCTGTGTTTGGTACGTAACACTCAAAACAAAAACGAAAAACATTCTAATACCCTTTATATTATAATTATAAAACAATACAGTATTCTCCAATCTGATTTTTAGACTATACTTCAAAAGTTTCTATTAAACTATTATGTGAATGGGCAGGCCTTCACTTAGCGATTTAATAAAGTTTTCCATTAAAAAAAACTTTTAGAAAAATGTATTAAAACTGAAAAAGTTTTCTACTTTATGATAGTAAAAAAGTGTCTGGCGCAGAGATTTAAAATAAGCTTTTTGACTCCATTGAATTGTGCTTAGAAGGCATTATAATCGATCAAAATATGATTAATTTATTTTTTTATCATTTTACTGTTTTTTTTCGGTATTAAATTAATAGAAATTTAGTAGAAAAATTATCGTAAGGAATATATACTGAAAAAAAAAAAAAATAAAACAATTTTTTACTTTATTATCTATCGCTTTTATTTTTAAACAAAATTTGTGTGGCTTTAGTTTCGTAAAACGACTTTACATTCTCAAACACCACTAGTCACCACTAGTGTTTCAAACACGAGTAGTGTTTAATAATGTAAAGTCGTTTTACGAAACTATAGTTACGCAAATTTTGTTTAAAAATAAAAGTGATAGATAACAAAGAAAAAAATTGTTTTATTTCTTTTTAAAAAATGAACTATCACAAAGTAACGGGCAAATTAATCAATAAATATATACTGATTGACCGAATAATTCGAATGTTATTACTTTAGTGTTAAATTCGTATTGTTTAGTGCATTTATTTACACTCAATTCACTAATCTACCATGCCCATACGAAGTGTATGAATGAGTAAGGTCGAATAATCAGAATCCGTCAAATCAAGATCCCCATTCTGTGAAATTATGTCTAGGATAATTGGTACTCTACTTGCAATATTAAAGCCTCATCCTGCCTAGTTTTAACAACAGAATAGGGATATAAGACATCGAAAAAGCACTATAGAACGTCAGGAACTATAGAAAACATCGGGATTTGTTTCACCTATCGCTGAGTACCAACTCCAACGCCTGTACTTCTGTCTCCGATATAATCCTTAAAATGCACTGAAGTTGGGTTAATATAGAACCCAAATAACATTAGTTATGGCTCATAAATTATTACATGACTGATTAGTGCGTCATGATTTTCTATCTAAGGCTTTTAGTCCCTAATCTGAAAAGAATCTGACTATAATAGGGTATTAGAGCCTTGGTGTACTTCATTTCACTTCCTTCTAACTCATTCCTTCATATTTTCTATATACCGGGTTTCTCACGGTAGCCATTCGTTAGAAGTTTTCGTTGTTAGAAATAACATAGAATTCTGAATTTTTAGAGTGCAGGGTTTATTTAAGATTCTCTTTCATTTTAAAATATATTCAAGGTCGTAGCACTCCGGTTATCCTAGAGATCGCCAGTAACTTCCTTATTTTAAAGAGATTCCTTATTTTAAAAAGAACACCTGGTATATTATTTAATTTTTGGATTCCTAAGAAAATTTCATGATGAGTTCTATTAGGTCTCCCTATACCTATTTTGAACTCTTTCTTAAATATCTTGATTATTTTGAAAATTTGGAAAGATGTAACCTTGTTTTCAACACTGCGCCTTTTACCCATTTTCGATTGTTGCTAAGAGCCCCTGAGGTAGACGGAGGCACAAGAACGATAGTTTCAAAATCCACATTGATAATTAATTTATCGCATACAGGATGCTCAACATTTTATGACCAATTATATTATTTTCAAAGTTAAAAAAGTTCGTTTTTTCAAATCTGACACTCTGTATATTATTGGATTGTCGTATGCAGAATTTGATTATGCATCCATTCACTATAACTATCCCTCCACCAATTTCCAACAGTTTTCTTTCAAGTCCATTTGTATTTTTTATCAAAAGCCGATGAAACTCCAAAAGTCCTATCTAGTAAGCCTTGATTTTAACAGAAATGGAATTGAAAGAATGTTGATATTATGTCAAAGCAGTATCAGCTCACAAATTCGTAAGGTATCTACTTACAGTTTTAGTGATTTTGTTAATTTTTTCAAGTACAGTTTATAATGGAGAATAATGAGGAATATTCCAATACTGATTTGTTATTTTTATTTATACGCATGGTGAATGTGGACGAATTGTCAGACGAACATGCAGATTATTTAACGAACGGTATCCGGACCTACCAACAATGACTCCCGGGATATTGGAGATTTGGGTATTTCAAGAACATTAATCCACAGCATATTAAAACAACATAAAATCCATCCTTTTTCTGAGATAATTGTGCACGAATTACGTCTTGGTGATGAAGCAAGACGAGTCAACTTTTGCCAGTTCATGTGCATAAAAATGATCGTGATCGAAGACCCGAGATTTCTTCATAAGATTATGTGGACTGATTAATCAAAATTCAGCAGGCAATGAATTATAAATCGCCGAAATAATCACTACTGGGCACAATATAATCCACATGTCATAAGGGAACATAACCACCAGGATCACTATAGTTTTAATGTTTTTTGTTTAATTATGGACAATAGAGTGGCATATCAAGTGTACGATGAAAATTTAAATGGGGCTAGATATCTGGAGATACTCAGAAGGTTTGTTAGTGATTTCCTAAATATTCTACATCCACGTGATAGAGGAAACAGTTGGTATCAACTGGATGGTGTTCCAGCACATTCCATTATAGCTGTACACCAGCAGTTGACCTTGATGTTCGAGGATCGGTGGATTGGCTCACATGGACCCTGGAACTAGCCACCCAGATCACCCGATTTGACGCCACTGGATTTTCACATCTGGTGCCGAATAAGATAACTGGTGTACTCTAAGCCTGTATAAACTAGAGAGGCATTATTGAACCGTGTTCACGATGCGTTCACTAATCTAAGTCCAGGGGAAATTCGAAGGTCTGTTTCACGAGGACTATATGACAGAGTTAGCCAGTGTTTGAACCAAAATGGCGGTCGTATAGAATAATTATTGTAATTTTACATTCATTTATTATTTCTTGTAATTATGTTCCAATTTTTTTATATTTTTCATTTGTTATTATGGTCTAAATTTTATTCCTGTTTTGTTTTCATGTTCTAATTAAAGTGGATTTCTTCCGTTTCAGTCATGTTCATTTTGTTTTAAAAAACAAACAATGGCGATGTATCAGTTTCTGCCAAAAATCACATTAAAACAGAAAATATGGATTAACAAGAAAACCGTTGGAAATAGGTATAGAGAAAGTTATAGCGAATCGATGCAAAATCAAATTCTGCATCCGACCATCCAATAATATACAGAGTGTCATATTGGAAAGAACAAACTTTTTCAACTTTGAAAATAATGTAATTGGTCATCAAATTTTGGACACCCTGAATGCAATAAATTAATTGTCAATGTGGATTTCGAAAGAATCATTCTTGTGCTTCTGTCTGCCCCAGAAGCGCTTAGCGTAGTGTTGAAAATAAGGTTACATCTTTTAAAATTTGCAAAAGAATCAAGATATTTAATAAACAGTTCAAAATAGGTATAGAGAAACCTGGTGGAACTCATCAAATAATCTCAGAAATCCAAAAATTAAATAATATACCGGATTTTCAATTTAAAATAAAGAAGTTACTGGCGACTTCCTTGATAACCGGAGTGCTATGATCTTGGAAATATTTTAAAATGATAGTGAATCTTAAATAACGCCAAAGTCTAAAAAGTGCAGAATTTTTTCTAACCACGAAAACTTCTAACGAACGGCTACCGTGAAAAACCCGGTATAGCAAATTTACTTTCGTAAATTTAACCGACAATTCTTTACATTTTTTTTGAATAAAAAGTTTAATTATAACATCCAAAATGCAATCATTTCCGCGGAAAACAGACCAGAAAGTTCATATATATTTGAACTAATAATGGCGCAACGTCGTGTTTATTTCGATCGAAATATTTCACCGTTTTGTTTCGATCTATCGGAATTCAGTTAAGGTATTCTCTTAAGGTATTATTTGAAAATGATATATAATATTTTTATAGTAATTTATTCCATACGTATCAGCAATGTTGTTTATTTTGTTACAAAAGAACTAATACATTATTGTCATTTAATATCAAAGTTCAAATTACTAGCATTAATTTTTCACACTATAACACGTTTTAAACGATTCATGTCATATTAAGAAACAGATGATTAATTGTTATATTAAATTATATCCTCAAAATGTTTACCATCCCATTCGTGTTGAAAGAAGATTCGTCGGTTGATAAAACATTGAGCAAAAAATATTTATTTCTTTGGTTTTGATTAATTACAATATTTTTACCTATATGACAAATCAGTGTATAAGAGTGCTTGTACCCTTTGTACATGATACGGGTAATTGCTCTTATAGAATTGGGGTTTTTAACATTTTTTTTTGTCATAAATGGAAAGATCGTATGTAAGTTTTATAACAAAATTATTTTTATTTATATTTTTTCATTATAATTAAAAAGTTATATCAAATTGAAAATAAATGTTTAAACCTAGTATCGATGACGCGTGGGCAGTTCCTGAAAAAATCCCTAACGTATGTGACCTCACAATGGTAACGAAGGCCAATATCGCCAATATTGGGTCGGCTCGGAATAATTCGAAAGTTACACCGAGATTTTTCTTTCGTGCTCTTTCCGAAAACACATTCGGAAAGATCGGAGTCTCGGGCAAATAAAACAATTTATCGATCTTAGTCATTGTTCTATCGGTTTAACCTATATCTTTGACTGCATTTATTGATTTGCTAGCGATTTGAAAATATACTTGCTTTTTTATTATTATTTAGGCTTACTGTGCTGTTTTCGGCGTTATACTCATACATCTTTACCTAAGATATGCAGGCTCAAAGGTAAGTTGACAATAAAATATTGAAATTAGATAAGGGTTCCTTTTGTTTTTTGCATTCGCTTTTATAATTTTTATTTATATTATTTAATTCATGTAGGGAAAACAAATTATCATGCCAAATTTATAGGAAGGAATATTCCTGCGCGTCCGCAAAGAATCTACATGTAGCAACATAACCGACAGTAATAACAATGAAAAAGCCCTACAGGATCGTCTATTTTGTAGGATACGAATAGTAATATTCAAGAAAGCTCGAATAGGCAAGAACAAAATTCGACTACCAATTTGGAAGGTAATCGTATATGAAAAGTCTTATACTTAAGATATTAGGATAATCTCATTTGTAGATGGTCGAAGAGTACAGACATTTGTATAACCTAAAGCTTTCCACTCAAAAAAAAATGGGTTAGGTACCTTTTATTTTGGAAATCTCTAGCTGACCATGCATTATAGATAGTTAGCAGCTGGATTTATTTATATTTGCAAATATTAAATTAATAGTCTAATGTGGTGGTTTGTAAAACATGTAAGGCCAAAAATGGCGTTACATAGAGTTTAGTGTAAGGGTGTAAAGAATCGGTGTGGTTTTAAAAGTATTGCAAACTTCAAGGAAAATAATAAAAGTATTATAAAAACAAATATGTATATAATTTTGGGTAGTGATTATACTGAATTAGTGTTTTTATTCTGAATTGATTATTAACGTAGTTTACATATTATAATCTACTGTAATATATTATCCATATTATCCTAGTTGGGGAAAGCTTTATTATGTATATTTAACAGTGTATTGAAAACAACATTGTTTCATTCTTTGATGATAAAAATATAGAATTAATTAAACCGCCTTCGGTTAGTTCTAGAATAAAATTATCATAATCTGAGGTTTTAGAAGGCAAAAGAACAATACGAGATATTGATTTTATCAGTTACTAGTCATAATATATTACGTTTTACAGACTGTTGTTATTATTGCTGTAGCATTAGTAAATTTACAATCACCTATAATATCAACATACATTTATTAATATTCATTTCAAGAAAAAGTAACCAACTACGTTTAAAAAATGAATTGACTTAATGTTCTTTTTATAAATTAACATCAAGTTATTATAATAAAAATATAATTGAATATTATAAATCTTTGACCATAAAATATCTACAGCAGATATATTATCAGAATTAGCCTTTTCACACATTTGTCAGCATTACTGAACTAAATTAGTAACCAACAATATTTTATTTTATATTTAACCCACAATCATTTCGACAGTATATATACAGGTAGAAACCTTGACAATCCTGACGTGAAAAATAATTTACCATAATGACGCTACAAACATGGCAGCCAATTGCGGCGCGTTCGTAGGCACGTGATTTTTTGTTTAATTTTATAAATTTAAATTCATTCATAATGAATTGTAATTTATTTTGCATCGATTATCAATATTATTTGTGATAAAGTTTTAAAATAAAGCAAAAAAATCGATATATATATATATATATATATATATATATATATATATATATATATAAATATATATATATATATATATATATATATATATATATATATATATATATATATATATATATATATATTATTCAAAAACCCAATTATATATACAAATCAATGAAAAAATCCACCTCGTCACGCAACACTTGCTCTTCAATAAAATGTAAAATTTGTCTTCGACTTCAGGACCGATAGGACGCTGCCGTCCACATTCTTGAAATTTTGGAAACGTATGCAAAAGTCGTTTAGAGAAGGAGAGAGAAAGAATTTTCAAGTAAGGCCGACCTGACATCTAAGGTCATTTCGCGACCGTTCTCGTTAAAAGTACGTTAGGAAACACACAGGAACCATATAAGTGGGATACTCGCTTAGGACTAATGACTAGAATAGTACGAGTGTATACAAATCAGTTGAATCCACAAACACGCTGAGAAACAAAACATGTCAGATAATTCTATAAATAAAACAGGGGTATGTATATACACACACGAAAACATAGACGAAATACATAAGTATAGGAAGTGGGAATAGTATAAACAGAGGTTATATATGAAAAGAATAATATACTAACGAGAAATAATATACTAACGAGTAGAAATAAAAACAGTAAATAAAATAATAATGACTAGTTTGGATAGTACGGTATGAGATTAGTGTCAAATTTTGTGGAAAAGGTTCAGTGATATACAGAAGTTCTTCAGGTGTCCAAAACTATTTACCGACAGAATTTCCTCCAGACTCCCACCAAGGCGATGGGAGGCTCTGGGGGCATTTAGTACATCGCACTCCAAAAGAATGTGTCTAACTATGATTAGAACGTCGCACCTGGGGCATGTCGGGGGAATGTTCCTATTCATCAAGTGACCATGAGAGAAAATACGGTGACCTATTTTTAGCCGATACCATTTTACGTACTCAGATCTGTTGGAGAGGGTGGGGAGCGAACTAGAAAAGAACTCATGTTTTACAGTCCACAATTTGTTACCATTTGTGGCTCCTAAATCCCAATTAGATTGAATTTTGGTTCTGACCTATGTCGAAATTACCCTGCAGATATCTTTGTAGTAGAATATTCTGGGGATTGGAGTACCAGACGAGGAACTCGCGCTCATTTTCCTTGATGCCCACGTGGCTAGGGATCCAGAGGAAATTAACAGTAACCTGTCGCGACAGCAAATTTTGTAGAACCGTCAGTATACATAACCAATGATATATGGGAGGTACCACGTTCTAGGCTCTGGAGTGCTCCCAGTGAGTCACAACATATTAGCCATCAGAGAAAGGAGGAATTCTGGATAATCATCAAGGCTTCCCGGATAGCATGCAGCTCGGCAGTGAGAATTGGGGAGTAGTCTGAAGTATTGCTCAGTGTCATTGTGAATAAAGCCGCTGCCCACCCCATCTGTGGATTCCCATCTGTGGAGCCATCAGTGTACACCAACAGATAGTACAGGTATCTATTCAAACGCTCGGCGAAGATCCATTAGATCCTCTAATGGAGGAGTGAGCATAATTATGTTTGTTATATGGTAGTAGGTACAAATCGACATTTACTTGTGTAAGGAGCCAGGGGGGAGACGGAGGAATGACCGACGCTTCGAAATCGGGAAGATGTAAATTATAGTTTGTAGTTGATCGAGCAAAACGGTGATTGGCGCCGCAGATTCGCTTATGTGTTTCCGTGTTGTTTGGACTGATATGTATTAAGGATTTGTCGCGTAGATAAAGGTTTTGTCTCAACTTAAGTGAAGACACGTATTTAAAGGGGATATTATGGCGCCAACATTTCAGGGGTTCGATCTCAGCAAGACAATGCAAGCTAGTGGTAGGGCTCGATCTGAAGGAACCTAGTGAGAATCTGATGGCAGAATTCTGAACGGCGTCAAGTGGGACGTAGGCAGTTGCCTAATGTAGGATGCGGGAGCAGAGGAATATGCAACGCATCCGTAATCTAGTTTGGATCTTATAACTGATTTGTATAAATGTAAAAGGGTGGGTATGGATGATCCCCATCTTGGATGTGAAGCCCATTTGAGGATTCTAAGTGATCGGTTACGCTCTGACCTAAGTCGAGTGATGTGATCTCTCCATAAAAGTCTGACATCAAAAGTGAGACCTAGGAAGCGAAGGGAGGGTGCTGATACAATAAGAGTTACAGTCATGGATAGGGTATATAAGCGAGGACAATGCATTCTTCTGCAGAAGTGGACGGAGATTTCTGAGGAGAGAATATAAAGCCGGTAAAACGGGACCATTGTTCGAGTCTCGTTCGAGTTCGAGTTCGAGTCTGAAGCAACCTTGTATCTTCCTTTCCGCAACCCTTGATGCTGAGGAAGAAAAGTATATAAAGAGATCATCATCATGCATGCTGATACATACTATAGTCTGTATTTAACATTATCACTTAATACGGAACCTTGAGAAACACTATTGGTCAGTGGAAATCGCTTGGAGACCGTGTCACCAAGTCGTACGCGAAAGTATCTGTTTGATAAAAAATGTTTGATGAAGTGCAGGAAGTTTCCTCTGAAGCCTAGATCGTGCAGGGATTTTATTATGTCGTATCGCCAGACATCTTGCAAGGGTTGTTCTGAATTCTTTATAAGAAAAGGGAACGTTGATCGGAGATGTTGTATTCTCCTCGAGTTGTAACACAGGTTCGTGTCGGTATTTGCATAGTTTAAATAGAGGATCAAAGTTGTCGTCGCTGGAAATGTCATAGACAAATTTTGCAAAACATTCCACTATGTCTCCCCTGTCAATCAGCCAGACCCTGTTTTCCAGGATATTATGGATGTGTTTGTTAGGAATGCTCCTGAACCTTAGGAATGACTTTGCTCCAAAAATCGGAACATGTGGATCTGTGGTCCAAGGAACTGATAAAAGCGGCCCATGAAGATCTTTTGGGATTAGGAATGATCCTCTTGGCAGAAGCTTGGCATCTCTTGAAAGCAATGAAAATGGTCTGATTCTGGCGGTGTTTAAATTTGTTTAAAAATGATTTCCTGTTCCTCACGGCCTCGGCACAATCTTCGTTCCACCATGTTTTGTCATGAAAGTTGAGGTTGGGATGGAAGTATTAGAAGATTCAGAACTTTCGATTGTATCGGGTTCATTATCATATCTCCCCTCAGATCTTGATAGGAGGACCCCCAGGTAGGACAGTGAGCATTAAAATATTCTCCAAGAATAATAGGAAAAGGGAGCTGGACCAATAAGTCCTCGAGTTACTTGATGGTGAAGTTGATATTTGGGGAAAGATACAGAATTCATACGATGACGGGGAGTTCCAGAGAATGATATTTGGTTGATAGCTACAACCTCAAGAGGCGAGTTGAAAGCCAGTTGGCGACAGTCTAGTGATTCATGAATTAGTATTGCAACTCCACTTGAAGCTCTGACAGCTCAATCCTGTCCTTTCTGAATGTTTGATAGTGCCTGTAGTTAAAGTTGTCGGACGGTTTCAGGTTGGTCTCTTGGAGTATCAGGCAGGCTAGACTGAATGTAGCCGTGAGTTCTGGAGTCGTAGGATTATTCCGTTAACATTCCACTGTATTATGGAACGAAAGAAGAAGGTAATAAGGGAAATAGATCAGTCCGTGAGATATGGGGTTTATATGTTTAGTTTCAGGCCCTTTTTATTAGGATGGCCCTTCGAAGGTCCAGAGACCGTGTTATCAATTTTCATCAAGTCCTCGATGGAGCCAGTTGAGGCCTTTGAGCTCCTTCTGGAGTTAGGTTTCGCTTTACTTGTTTTTAAGTTTTAATTAGGAGCGATTGTAGTCAATGGGAATGTGGAAGAGGGGGCATGAGGGGGAGTGGTCGATTAAGGAGGAGGGAGGGATATAGGAGTGGGTGGAGGACGTTGGGTAGGAGATGATTTGGTAGGAAGGGAAAAGGGGGGTTTAAGGGAAGAGGTTTTGATGAGAGGGGCAGAGGGGGGTTTTCGGGAAGAGGGTATGGGATCACGAGCTTTGCGTTGTGTTACTGGGAGCTGCTGAGATTTGGTCGTACTGTGTGGCGCATGAAATCATGATTTTATTTGCTGAAACTATGCTGGTATACTTTGGGACGTTTACGTTTGTAAAGCCTTTCACCTTTGCTTTAGAGACAAAATACGGCAATTTTTCTGAGACCCTAATGTTCTGGATTTGGAATTCTTCCTTATATGTCGGACATCCCCTGTACCTAGGGGAGTGCTCGTTATCGCAGTTCACACATTGAGGGGGAGGACAATATTCAGATTCTCCATGGGATGATTTGCCGCAAGACAGGCATGCAGGTGTAAATGAACATTTCTGTGAGATGTGTCCGAACCTCTGGCACTGAAAGCAGCAAAGAGGATTCGGAACATATTGTCGTACTTTTAGAATTAAATATCCGGATCGTACTTTTTCTGGGACGGTGAATTTTCGAAAGGTTAATATGAGGCTATTGGAGGGTGTGATTACTCCACCTTTTTTGGATATGATTCGTCTTACGGCTTCTACACCTTGTTGTCATAAATTTTCAAGTATTTCGTCCTCCTCGCAGTTAAGAAGGTCCGAACTAGAAATTACTCCTTTACAGAAATTCAAGGTTCTGTGGGGTTCTACTTTCATTGTCGCTGTGTGCAAATTAGATAGATTCAGGATTTTTTCGGACTGCTTGCTGTTTGCTGTGATAATAAGAAAAGTGCCATCTCAAAGTTTCTTAACGGAATCCACCTCTCCAACAAATCCAACAATATACTTATGGATAATGAACCGAGAAAGCTTGGACAATGAATTATCTTCAGATTTAACAACAAAAATTTATCGCAATTAGGATTCATTTGGGTAATGTCAAGTGGAGACGCTCTACTGGGTCTTTTGGACCCCGAGGTTATAGGAAATTTGAAAGGTTTACTGAAGACATATGACTCCCATATAGTTGAAAAAAAGACGTCCGCTGCAGCAGTTGTCCATACTGCGGTAACCCTAAGTACTCCAAAGGGAATCAGGCGGCCCCGTTAGTGACAGATGATATCCGCATCTGCCATTTAGCTCTCGCCACGGGTCGCACTACAGCTTGGCTTAAAGGAAAATTCGGACCCCAGAGCCAAAAAGTCTTTTAAAACTTGAACAAAGGTTTGCCGACATGGAAACGGTCTTTCGAGGTAATCGTTATCCGAGAGATATGCCTATTTCCTTCGGAATTTTGAAGAGTTTCCCCACAGATATGAAACATATCTTGATATTTGCGTACAGAATATATTTTGGTTATAAATCGAACAATATATATGTTCGATTGGAAAATTGAAATAATTTTTGTCGCAATTTTAAAATTATAATCTCTGTCGCAGCGATATTGCTTCATTTTCAGATCCTTCAGGAAATGATGTAGGGCATGTTTCATTTGATTTGATGTAGGGCATCATAATACATATTTTTCTATACCCTCTCGCTATTTTCTCGATTATGTGCGAATATTCAATCCTCCCTATTTATTCTAAATGCTTTCAATAGTTATATTTTCATTTAATCTTTTTCTCTAATAATCTTCCAAGATACACGTGGTATTCTAGTAGGTTTACCATAGATTCGAGGGTTGATTAACGCCATATTCTAATAAGACAATACGCGTCGTTATACTAGAACGGTTATTTTATAATTGCTGCAACATCAAGATTTTTCCATAACCTGCGCTCAATCCATAATCATATCAGGGATTTGATTTATCGAAGGTTTGATGTACTTCCTAAGCATTTAATGAATTTACAGTAGCTGAATAATACTTTATAAGTTATTTCAGATACTTAGGGATATGTTTTTTCAATAACTCCCTCAGATGTCCATCAACCATCTAATTAGAAATATATCTTGGTAGATAGTAGATTCTATCAATTTCTATGGAACATAACGCAAAGCATTTTTTTTGTAAGATGGTTTATGTATTCCGATTACATACGTTCAACATCAACCTCAAAAAAGTCTCAGAAAAAAACTCTAAACGAACCATCTGTGGTATGTGAGGTAGTGGGTTTGAAGATCAATTTAAATAACACTAAATTCTTGACAAACCTTGCAGAGTAGAAATAGAACCAGTCCATCAATACATATACCTGAGCTACGAAATAAAAATCAACGGCAGAGATCCAACATCTGAAATTAGAAGAATGACAAGACTCGCCTGGACAATATACGAAACCTTAAGAGATATATCTAAAAGTGACATTCCGATTGCGTACTCCGCATTTTCACTTATGGAATGGGAACCTGCACTCTAATATTAACATCAGCATACATAATGACGGTTACGCAGAGACGTATGGAAAGGTCAATGCTGGGCATAACTCT
This sequence comes from Cosmopolites sordidus, assembly GCA_031761425.1. Lineage (NCBI taxonomy): Eukaryota > Metazoa > Arthropoda > Insecta > Coleoptera > Curculionidae > Cosmopolites > Cosmopolites sordidus. Next base: position 110,316 of record JARFXV010000466.1, on the reverse strand, counting down.
CTGAGATAGAATACGCAATAGACAATATACCTAAAAGTACCAGAATCACGGATGTCGTTGCTCGTAGAGCTGCTTTAAAATGAAAATGGACATGATATATCGGCAAACTGCCAGTCATAAGATGGACACGCAAATTGCTGAAATAGAGACCAACGGCTGATGTACGCAGTAGAAGGCGGCTACCAACTCGATGGTCCGATGATATTAAAGGATATTAAATAAATGGCTACAAGCAGCTTAGGATAGAGGGAGATGAAATCTCCTAGGGAAGGCCTTATGTCCAGCAGTGAAAGCTGGACTCATTCCTTAAATTTATCATCAGATGAGGTTGAAAAAATTCACATAGTCAAACAACTTGTGATTTTCATTCGGTTCTTAATTTTTTAAAACTTACTGTTATCATAATATGAAGCTCTTTATATGATATGATTGGTGTCAAAAATTATTGGTGTAAAAAAGTTGGTAAAGAACGTATTATTATTTACACTTTTTAAAAGTCTTAATTGACTAATAATTGTTTACATTAAAACCTGCCCTTTGGATTACCCAGGACTTTTCTCAACACAATACATGGTTTGTAGACTAGCCTAATACGCACTCTTTTCAAAATTTCCTCTAGCTCTCGAATTAATTGAGTATTAAACGATATCCCCATGAATGTGTTTTTGCTCTGTTCCTTTTGAAAAGTCGAAGATTCTTTCAATAATTTCCTAAACTTAAGTTTTGTAATTAATTTATCTACAAAATTCGTATCATAACCACTCACTTCGGCTACCTCTAAAATAATATTTGTTTTAATTTTTGTGGTTATAATTATCTTTGATAATAAGAAAATTCCATCCATTATAAAATTGAAACTAGCTATCTTATGTAGAAGTTATGATTTGAATCTTATCCGAAATGTATCTCGAAGTGCAGGTGTTTTTTTTTCCTGAAAATATTACAACTTAACCAATTTTTATCATTCCTGCTAACTAGAACATCTAAAAATGGCAATGTGACCTTGTTTTTGAGTCCATATATTAATGCTGTGTTTTGGGATTTGCCAATCGACTTTTTAACAAATTGTTATTCAAAATTACAAATACGTCATCAACATATCTTAGTCAGTTAGTCCTTGAAAAGGGCTTTAAAAATTACTCGCCCTCGGATTCAAAATTGCTCATGAATATGGTGGCAGAAAATTGATCGTCACCGCTCCTTGTTTATAAAACCTATTATAAAACTAAAAATGATTTTATTTCATATATATATATATATATATATATATATATATATATATATATATATATATATATATATATATATATATATTTGCTATGGAAATGAAATAAGCTTGTTGAAACTCAAGTATTTCTCTTAGGTATTTCACGGTATGCAGGATCTGTGCACTAGGAATCAAAGATGATATGTCAAAGGATTCCAAAACTTCACTCCTCCTATGGAAGTGTGTTTCGACTTGTTTTATGAATTGTGTTGAATTATTCATAAAATATTCAAATTCCTTTACCACCGATTCTGCGAAGATGTATGTTGGAGATTTAATTACTGGTAATAGTCTCATGGATTTTCTTGGTTCATGAATTTTTGATAAGACGTTCTCTCACAGACATTTGACGACCCAGGAAACAACAGGCATTTTTTGACTTTTATTACATCTATTTTTTGCAATTTACCTTTCCATGACTCCTATTGAAAACTTTGAAAAACTCTGATAAGTACTTAATACCAGTTTCAATATCATGAACTTATCCTCCAACAGGAAACAACAGGCATTTTTTGACTTTTATTACATCTATTTTTTGCAATTTACCTTTCCATGACTCCTATTGAAAACTTTGAAAAACTCTGATAAGTACTTAATACCAGTTTCAATATCATGAACTTATCCTCCAACACGTTGCAAGATGCCGGCAATGAAAAATTGAAACCTTTATTTAAAAGACGTTCCTCGTCAACGTTTGTGTTGAAAGGTTTTTTACAATGTTGATGTGTTTCTAAGAAATGTGTCCTATTTTCAAATCCCATTTTGAGCTTTTTGAATTTTTTATTTAATTATTATATTTCGAAAAAAGTTCATCAACTTAACATCAATTTAAATGTTAAGAGACGTCCTGAGTTATATTTATAGGATAAAGTTGACCATCAAGAAAAATAGAGGATTTTGAAATTATGTTAGTTGTCAAATTTGTAATCAAAGGTCTGATGATAAGTTTGTTTCCGTACATTTTACAATATAAAATAAAAAATCAATTAGTATGTCCACATTATCTTTTTTAAATTCCCCTAAACTTTTTTTTACTCTGATTAAAGAGAAATCACTTAAATGTATATTTCTTTAGCATGTAATAAATCTTTAACTTTATGTCACACAAAATAATCTTAAATATATAAGTTAGGAGAAACAGGTGGTTATTAAGTGCAATTATATAACAAGGACAATTTAATTCGCATTAACCATGAAAAAAAATTCGCAGAATGCGTAGGATTACAACTATGTTGGAATATCTAATTATGATTCATTAGAATTAATTGGCATCAGCGGAAAAAAAAATGTATAATTATTTTCTCTACTATGTATTCGCATCATGTTTTATCATTATTTTCTAATAAAAGTAATGCAGAACATCACTGAAATCACAGAGAACGGCTAAATCGTTGAATAAAACATTTAATATATTTTTTTTAAAGTGTAACAATTTTATCGCTTCATAGAACGGATTTAACCATAGAAAAAGCATCATTACATTTTATGTTTAAACTAATGTTTCAAATTATTTCATTAAATTTATTTATATAGTAGTGATAACATATATTTTAATATATTGATATTTAATACGTGATATGATTGATAACATATATTGATAACATTCATTTAGTGTATATGGTACACTATATAATTTACTATATATTATATATGTATGTTTATGTATATGTTATATGTATGTTTTTAACTTTAGTAAAGCGATAACATTTTCAAATTTGAGTGTTTTGGTACTATAAGTGGTGTGGTAGGTGCTGTTTGCTTGGTGAAACTTTGGAGACATAATCTCTTTTCGAACAATCACTTCATTGAAAGTGGATTCTTTTGCAGAATAATAACACAGGTCAACAAATTTAAAGATTTTAGAGGTAACATTGATAAAAATAGGTGTATATGAAATATTTTGTAGTCCTTAATCCGAAAATAATAAGCTAATCAGTAATTAGCTACGTGTACTGTGCGTATTACAGTGTAACACGTACAGTTTTTTTGTTACAGGGGGTCGGTGGTGGGGGAAAAATGCGTACTATAAATGTCTATTTAATATAGACATTTATAACATGCTAAATCTATGCAAAGAAATTAATTACAATTATGTGAATAAAAAATATATTACATAACTTATCAGACAGCGACAAAAACGTTCACTTTTTCCTCTTGTGTTCAATAGCATTATCTCTTTTTAAAAACCAGCGGTAGTCGCCTAACATAGGTGGGTTCCAGCGTCCTTGGTATCTTCTTTCCATCACCCTGATGTTCTGATGAAACGTTTTTCCTATTTCGTCGCTTACTGCACCCAAATTTTCCGGGAAAAAATCCAAATGCGAGTGTAAGAAATACATTTTTAAGGACATGCAACATCTTAGTATTTCATAGGCCTTCAAGAGTTCACCTATAAGATTTTCATTGTTTTCAACTGTCTTGTTGCCCAGAAATCCTTTCACTACACTTCCAAGCTGCCAGTTCCTTTTCATTTAATTTTTGTTGAAAACGGAAATCACCTAGAAGTTTCCTTATTTGAGGTCCAATAAATATGCCTTCTTTTAGTTTTGCATCACTTAATTGAGGAAATATTTCTTCCAGGTACTTGAAATTTTTTCCAGGTACTACACCTTTTTTGGATTAAAAAGGGGGTATATTTTATGTTAAGTACCAGGTTCAAAAGGAGTTCTATTAGGCCAATCTTTTTCACTGTAATGCTCTTTTGTGGTACTACTGCCTCATATACACAAAAAATAGCAATACTTTATAAAACCCCCTTGAAGTCCTTGCAATATACCTATCACTTTGAAATCCCCACAAATATGCCACTGATACTATTCCTATTTAACGCAATTTAATATGGTTGCTAAGTTATCATAGGTTTCTTTCATTGTCACTGAATGGCTAAAGAAAAGGATGGGTTTTTGTTTCCATTATGAAGCAGGATTGCTTTTGGCCTGTATTTCGGCGAATCTATGAAAATACGCAACTCGGAAAGTACGTGTCCCATATTCATTAAACTCATTCATTAAACCATCAATATCACAACAGACACATAGCGACTCTTCCATTTAATAAAAACTTGAAAATGTTACATTCCGTTTTGGTTAAAGTGAAACACTAGCATTTTAACAGGTTTCACTGTTGAAGTCTGGAAACAAGAAAATTTTTTTGACAATCTCAGGTCACGCAGCAAATCATTCAGCCGATTTTGAGTTATTACGTGAGGTCATTGGTAGTTGTTAAAAAGTTGGGTCAAAACTGGTGTTCTCAAGAAGTTGTGGGTCCGAGTCGTGATAAAGAATTAGAATCACTGGGAAGCATGTTGACCAAGTTTAAAGGCGCAATCGGTACCGGTAGTTCCTGGCTATGATGAACTGGCCTAAGTGCAGAAGGTAAATTTGGATGATGAATTTTGTCCCTGTGCTTTTTTGAAATATCTTCTGTTTTAGTGGTAGAAAAGTAGCAATCACTTACCCATTGTCCCCATACCACTGGAACAGCAAACGGCATAGAATTTTTCTTGCGATGCATTCCCTGTGCTAAATTTAAACAACTCACACAGCAAACATGAGGAGTATTCTACCTGATTTACTTTTATCTTCATCTCCAATTTGGCAATTATGAATATAAAAAAGTTTTTTTTTATTTCCTCGTATATAGATCTAGCTTGTGACTTAAAAAAAATCGTCCGCATATAAAACAAAATTTATCCGCTGGATTTTTGCAAAATCGAAGACTAAAATTTTCCATTTTAAACAAAATTGACTTCAACACTTTGTTGACTATATTGACTATACTGTAAAAGAGACAGAAACAAACTAAACTATAGCAAATAATAAAATTGTACTTCCATTATCCAGTGTAAAATCAGTTACAAATCATTTAAATAATCCCAAGATATAAAGGAGAAGCAGATACTTGAAAATGGGACGTGCTAGGACATTTTAGTAAAAAGGTGTTTTAATAACTATCTAATAAGTAAAAGAATTGCAGCAATAACCTAGAACAAATGCTCTCTAGAGATAGGTATCTCCTCGAGGGTGCTTTATTATATTCATTTATCTATTTGTTATTCAGCTTTAGATGACTTGTAGGCCCTCGGCTTTTGATATCGTTATACCGCTAATTGCCAGTTTAATGGGGTACCTATATTACAGTCAGGCTTCCAGATATCGACAGTGCAGGACGTCGCTTAACTTCAGCTATCGGCCACTGATGTTCGAAGTGATGCGGCTAGCTTGGGGCTATTATATTTATTAAAATGGCGAAATTAATGATAAATAATATAGGAATCCAATGAACATCTACTACAAAAACCAGGCCTTGTGATATCCTACTTTGAATTGTTTAGTTTATGGGCTATTTATCTTTAATGGGCTATTTTTATTGTTATATTTATGGGTGTTAATTATTTGGTTTGTATTTGGTCTGTTTTTCCCTCTAAGAATAATGACTAATATTGATGTGGGATTAAACCATTTCGATCAAACGATATTTGTTGTGATGATTGGTGTAGTGATTTGTGGAAAGGTGATAAGTCAGAATGTAAAAACTATAGAGGAATATCACTATTAACAGTCACTTACAAGATATTTAGCAAATTATTAGAAAGCGACTAAATGTGCAAATTGAAGAAAATAAAGGGCAATATAAAGGAGAATTCAGACAGAAGCGATCGGCGATTAATCAAATCTTTATTCTCAGACAAACACTACATAATCTTTATGAATACAATACTTACTAGCACCAGCTATTCATAGACTATCAGTACGCATATGATTCGGAAAATAGAATAGAACTTTACAAATGCATGACTGAAAATCTTTAACTTAGCAATAGTACGTCTAACAGATAAAAAAGATAAAGTGAAGATTCAAAACGAAACCTTAGAAAAATTCTTCAATACGGAAGGATTAAGACAAGGGGATCCACTATCGTCTACTCTCTTCAATTTTATACTAAAATGAATAATAAGATTAGGAATAAATTCTAAGGAACTAACTTTTCTAAGACTAAGATAATCTGGGTAAGCTCTTGGCTTACCCAGATGATATTGACATGACCTGTAGAGACAAAAAATAATTAGAAGAGATGTTTGAATGGTTTGAGCAACAGGCGTCACGAATCAATCAAGAGTCAAAGAATAAACTCAACAAAAACTAAATACATGGGGTAAAAAAACAATCTAGTAATAAATGTTAAACGGTTTGAAAAAGTTAATAGTTTTAATTATCTAGGCTCAGTAACTACGATGCACAATCAAGTATCAGAGGAAGTAACAGCAAGAACGGCTGAAAATATTATTTTTTCACTCTATGGAACAACTTAAAACCCACATATATATATATATATATATATATATATATATATATATATATATATATATATATATATATATATATATATATATAGATATAATAGAATATAGATAGAATAAATATATATATATATATATATATATATATATATATTTTAACATAACATTACATAAAAAAGGAGCACAGGAAGATTTAAAGAACTACCGGCCAATAAGCCTCCTATCAGTGATGTACAAAGTTTTCACTAAGATAATTTCTAAAAGAATATTAAAAAAAACTGAATGACCCACAACCGAGAGAACAAGCAGGATTCAGAAGTGGATTCAGTACAATGGATCACATCCAGGTTGTACAGCAGGTCATAGAAAGGCACAACGAATACACCATGCCACTGTGCTTGGCTTTTATCGACTACGAAAAAGCATTTGATTCCATCTCAAAGCATGCGATAATGGATGCACTGCTTAGCCAAGGTGTAGAGAGAGCCTATGTAAACCTATTAGAATCGATATATGATGGAGCTACAGCCACAATTCACCTTGATGATCTTGAAGTGGGAATTAATATAGAACGAGGTGTACGGCAGGGTGACGCAATATCGCCTATTCTTTTCTCGGCTGGCCTTGAAGAAGTATTCCGTAAACTGGATTGGGAACAGGATGGGGTAAAGATCAATGGTGCAAACTTAAACCATCTTAGATTTGCAGATGATATTATTCTCATTTCACAAGACCCAGAGGAGCTGCAAAGACGCATACAAGAACTGCAAAGGGCTGGCGAACCATTTGGCTTGAAAATAAACCTGAAAAAGAGTCAGGTTATGTTCAATAACTTCGCTCAGGACAGAAGAATTTCAGTTTTAGAAAGGGATTTAGAGATTGTGGAGAGCTTTGTATATCTTGGGCAGAGGATTTCCATGGAGGGGAATACCGCCCGGGAGGTGGAACGGCGTGTTAAATGTGGCTGGCAGGCATTTGGTGGGCTCAACATAGTGTTTAAGAGCAGACTCCCACTTTGCCTGAAAAGAAAAGTATTCGATCAGTGCGTTCTACCCGTTATGACATACGGAAGTGAAACCTGGACACTCACATCGCAATCAATTCAAAAACTTCGGGTGGCACAGAGGGGAATGGAAAGATGTATGCTTGGCATTACAAGACGAGACAGAAAGTCCTGCGCATGGATCAGGGAACAAACAAAAGTCTGTGACATCATTGGAAGAGTAAAACAGTTGAAATGGAGATGGGCAGGCCATATAGCGAGGCGATGGGACGACAGATGGACCAAGGCAATCCTGGAGTGGATACCGCTTGATCGCAAACGTCCGCGAAGAAGACCGAAAGCACGATGGACTGATGACATCGTTAAGTATATTGGACCCGAGTGGCAGAGGAAAGCCCAGGACCGTGAAGGTTGGAAGCATGCTGAAGAGGCCTTCATCCTGCAGTGGATCGATGCGGGCTGATGATGATGATGATGATGATGATGATGATATATATATATATATATATATATATATATATATATATATATATATATATATATATATATACATATATATATATATATATATATATATATATATATATATATATATATATATATATATATATATACATATATATATATATATAATATAATAAGCACCGCTTCACCCACAATTTCCCAAAACAAAAACTTACATTTTATTTTTTATATAAAACATAATTGGTATAATAATTTATTTAATTACGTATACATTAATACATCAGCATTATAATAATTAATGCCAAATTAATACAATACTAACAATTATATGAATTATACAATATACAAACGTAGCGTATTCTTAAAGAATAGAGCGACGACTGCGGCGAGCGGCGAGCGCCGTTGTTCAGTTAACTAAAGAGTCAGAAAACTCTACCTCGTATGAGATGCCTGGGAAGCGCAACCAGCACGATCGATAATACCGCTGCCAAATTCCAGATTTGTTTACGGAGGTTGCCATGGTACCGCACGAAGCCGTCTTCTAAATACGTGAGCTAAAAATAGAAAACGGCGCGGCGCGTGGATGCTGCTGCAGCAGGCTTTATTGCACGCGTTTCGTTTCCTTAGGAATAAAATTCAGTGAATTTACATCGTATCGCGCCGTGCGGGTGGCTGTTAAAGTTTTTGAAAATATTTCCATTATACGATCCGGTGTGCATTTTGTTGGAAACGCCATTTTCCAGATGGAAAAACGATGACAAAAAAGACTTTCTGCATACAGAGGGACCTAACACCAAACCTTTTCTTGAAATAGAAAAACAAGGAAAATCAAAAGACAGAGTTTTCGTTCGAAAGTTGCGCAATCAGTGGTATGCTGATTATAAGTGGTTGTGTGGAAGTGTTTATTTGAGGAAACTGTTTTGTATGCCCTGTTTGACAGTAGGTGTAAAATCAAGTGTGTGGAATAAAGAGGATTTTAACAATTTTGGAAACGTAACAAGGGGTTGTAGTAGACATGAAGCTTCTTCAGATCACATTCACTGTGCATTATCGTTTGCCAAATTAAAGAAAAACCTCAGCACAATTGAAAACGCGTTGAAGGAAAATTCCAGGTTGTATTTAAAAATGTTCAATGACAATGTGCTTTTAAATAGAAGATTCATGCAGTTACCTATTCGCGCCACTGTTTATTTAGGAAAACAAGAGTTAGCATTTCGAGGGCACAACGAATCTGATTCCTCGGATAATCGGGGGAATTTCAAAGAACTTTTGGACTCTTATATATCAGTGAGCAGTGTGGACATTCAAGAACACTATAAGAAGATATCCCCCATTTTTTCTGCAAATTCAAAAACAATCCAGAACGAATTGATGGACTGTATTTCGGATTACATCGATGAACATGTGGATCGTGAAATAAAAGACAGTGATTTTTTCTCTATTCAAGTCGACGACTCAACGGACATTCTTCAGAAATCTCAGTGCAGCATTATACTTCGATACGTTAATAGTGCGGGAAAGTTAGTTGAGCGGTTTTTGGGCTTCTTTGATGTTAGTATCGACCGAAGAGCGGATGCTCTTTTTGATTTGGTGACTAAACATATTGAAAAATACGATTTCCGTTCAAAATTAGTAGGACAATGCTACGACTGCGCTAGTGTCATGTCAGGACATATAAATGGTCTCCAATCAAAAATAAAAACCGAAGCTCGACAAGCCATTTTTGTACATTGTGCAGCTCACCGTTTCAATTTAGTGCTTCAGCAGAGTTGCAGTACTATACCACAGTGCCGTATTTTTTTCGCAAACGTGAATAGTTTCCCGACTTTTTTTCATCATTCTACAAAGAGAACTCAAGTAGCTGACACAATAATGAAAAAAATGGTACCCACATCTGTTTCAACCCGTTGGACATCGAATTCTAAGATAGTGAATGTGATTGATAATGAATGGGACGGTTTAAAAACAGTTTTTACTGAAATTAGAGACGACAAAACTTCGGATCAAAGTTCAATAACTCAAAGTGTGGGTTTCTTAAATCATCTCAATAATTTTGAATTTGCTCTACTCAGTGCTATTTTTAGTGACATTTTCAAAATAACTGATATTCTGTTTGATGTGTTACAGAAACGTTCACTTAACATTAATCTTTGTATAACACAAGTTAGGAATACTCAACGTCTTTTAAATGGAAAAAGAAATGAGGAAAATTTCCAAAAACTTTTTGATTCAGTCAGTGTAAAAGTGTCAGTACCAACTAATTATCGTGAGGGACGAAAAACTTTAACGACTGAAGAAATCTTTGAAAAAATACAAAGTGTTGTATTACGAAATTTTAGATACTATTTCTGGACAAATTGACACACGATTTCAAGACATGGATAAACTTATTTTCGTTACACTCATGGACACAGCACGGTTTGCAGAGTATGCAAAAACCTTTCCTTTAGAGTCAGTGAATAATTTAAAAGCATTTTTTCCCGACCTATTTCCCGATATATCAAGGCTGAAAAATGAATTAACTTTCATTTATAATGATGAAAATTACCACACAATTCAATTGGATCGAATGTTGGAACTTTTACACGAGAATAGAGATATCTTCAAGGAAGCTTCCAGATTATTAGGCCTGATTGTGACGATTCCCTCGACTAGTGTCTCAGTTGAACGCAGTTTTTGTTCTGTTTGAAAAGAATCAAGACATTTTTACGAAATTCAATGACAGAAAACAGACTAAGTAATTTGGGGAAAATTTCTATTGAAAAAGGACTTTTGAACGAACTTTTAAGTGCAGCTTTAAAAGACCGAAGAATTGACCTTACATTTAAAAAATAGAAACATTATGTGCGGTTGCAGATTTTGCAGTGCCCCTACGTTAGTCGCTGTTGAAATGCGGGTGAGTAAGCTATTTTTTATGTTATTGTTATGTTTTTATACATTTTTGGATTTGCTGCTTATGATATACCTATTATTTTTCGTGCTGCGCTTCACCTCCTATTTAGACCACGAGCCGCCACTGAGATAAACATCTTTCGGTTTCCACAGTCATCATAGGGACGGTACACAAAACAGTCAGCAATTTTACACATTCAGTAAATGTTGATGTCAAATTGTTTTGGATAAACAGCGACACAGCCCCACTGTGTTTTATAAAATCGTCCGGTGCGTATATTAGCGAGAGGTAATTTTTTAATGTTAAGTAATTTACGTTTGCAAACAGGTTACATACACTTTTATGGTCTTAATTTGGAAAGACGGCTCGATATTCACCAAATTTTTCAGTTTCTAATAAATTTGCAAAAGTTCGAGTATATAGTTCGAGAATCTCTCGAAACTAAAACGTTTATGAACCTGTATGGTTAAGGTATCACAGATTTCCTTGCATATCCTGACACTTGGATTGGGGTCCTCCTCATCAGCAAATTTCCGTTTCTTTCTGCGATTCTTTATGATCGTTGTAGATTCTTCACTAGTTAAGTTACCAAATTCTTGAATAATTTGTATTTCTATATTGTCTCTAATATTTTGAATGGAAAAAGTTACCAAATTCTTCTTAATTTTAAGAGCATCCAGTTGCCTGCTTTGCAGTTGATTAAAGAGAATGTGTCATTGAGGCATTATTTTATTGAAGGAAAACAACCAAAATTTAAAACTACCATCCACCAAATAATTTATTAACCCCTGAGCTTGATTAATAGAATTTTTATCCTACCCAGCGTCCATAATTTCTTCAAGGCATCTTTGCAATTCTTCTTTGTAAATGAAAACAGCATTCATACATTTAGAGGTAAAGTTCTACCTGGTAGGGGCAGCACGAGGTAGGCGCTTTTTCACGACGCTATCCAGAAATGGAGAAAAGAAAGCGGGAAATGCAGACAGATTTACAAATAACACCTTCAGAACTTTTTCTATTGTACAACACCTATTGTACATTATTAGATTTAAATGGTGAGCATAGTAGTGAATATACTGTGCATTCTTATAAATATTTATAATTTTGGCTTGTACTCCTCCGACTATACCTCTTATCACGGAAACACTATCATAATTTTGGGCTATGAGTTTCTTAGGTTCTTTGTCTATTCCTAACTCGCTTAGCACCGTCAGAATTTCGTCTGCAATTTCACCTGCTGTGTGATTTTTTGGTATTAAAAAGCCCCAAAACCTCTCGTAAATTTGACCATTTTTAACATATCTAATTATAAAAACCATCTGCATTTGAGTAGATGTATCGGTTGTTTCATCGGCTTGTATGGCAACATATTTTGCGGTGTGAATTTCCTTTTTTAGAGATTAATTTCCGGATACTAGAGAAGCCATGCATTGCTGTCTTTGTTTTCGCACGCGATAGTAAAGGAAATAGTAGCGCCACAAACTTGTCTGTGCCCAAAGCACGTGTTCTTTATTTAATCGGTGCGCTTCGGCAATACACGATCTATTGCGTTACCGCGAATGACATTATGAATGTTAAACTATAGAAGTCACAAAAAGCGTGATCATAGACAGAACAAAGAATAAATTAATATAAAATCTGAAATTATTTTTATCACTTCATTTTTTTTTGGTAGGGCACGTGTCCACGTGCCCTTATGGACCAACCGTCACTGGTACTATCTATAATTGGTATATGATAATAAAGAATTTTGCAATAAGAGAGTTAGAATATTAAAATAAAATAGCGGCAACACTGTTTGACACACAAGAGCGTATAGAAACTGAAAGTTAGAAGACGTCCCCCAATGTGAGGAAAACTAATCTTTTCCGATAAAACTTGGTGCGTTTTTTTGACCGAAAGATTAATAAAACCTTATGTTTTTGATAACTATGATAGGAATCATATTACTGGAAATGATAAACACTATAGAGATATGCTATCGGAACATTTTTGGTCTGAACTGATAAATGTGGGTATAAACAATGCCTTCTTTTAACAAGAGAAGTCTTGTCATTAACAAGAGGAGCGACATTATTTTCAAAACATAATGCCATTATTTGTTTTTCAAGATAAATTAAAAATGTTGCCTCATTTTAAAGTTCTGAAAGCCTTATATGATAAGCCATTACATCAGATAATTTAGATAAAGTAATCGGTATTGCTGATTCATCCTACATTAAGACACTTACAGACTTTGTTATAGAAAAGCATCGAAATGATGTCTCGATTGCCGGGTCAATCACGTTTGTATAGGTATTCCATAATTTGTTTGGTTTTCGAATATCAAAAATAAATTACATAGTTCTTGATTTTTAAAGCCTGATAAAATCGGTGAAAAGTATTTAAATGAAACTTCCGAGATCATAACTTCAAACCAGCATAGTATAATTATATTGATGCAAATTCTGATTCTTCTCTTTCTCTCAGATAGTTTTCGCTGGGTATATTGTGGGAGGAATATCAACATACTCATTTATATGCTTTAGCATAAAATGAGAAAAACCTATAGACGCTGTATTCACTAAATTCACCATCATCATCATGACGACTGCATTGCATATAAGAATTAATACTGATATTCTTTATTGTGTATGTACATATATAGCATATATTCCCAACTGCAATAGTATTGCAATTGGATACATTTTAATCCACAAAGTTTGCCATAATCAAGGTACTTACGTAGTAAAAAAAGTATGCCTAAAAATATCATTTTTAAAACACCGTTTCTCCATTTGACATAATTTTCCTTTAGATATATAAACACAACTAAATAGCTATAAGTGATGTCGTGTAAATTCAATTACCATTCAAAATAAATGTATATCAGGAATCCAAAAATACAATAGTATTGGAATAGTTTTCATATTGTTTTTAGAAATGTTGTTTCGTTGTAACAAATCCATTTCGCATAAGGTAGCAGTAATTGGAGTAATTGCAGGTAAGGTAGTAGTAATTGGAGTAAGGTAGCAGTAATTGGAGCTTAACCTCGCAGTGAAAGGTAAGTACTTTAATTATTATTTTATTTGGTTTTGATTATTGTGTAATACATTATTAAGTATCTAATATTAATTATCATTTATTTTAAATTAAAGTCGTGTTAATAATTAAAATAAAACTCTTGTCAATAATTGGTGTGACGAAATAACCAATGTACCACTACAAATAAATCAATCATAATCTAGAACGTCATATTTAAATCAAAGCACCAAAAATAAGTAGTGATCTTTATGTATGATTTTTTTATTATTATTGACAATGAAAATATAAATATTAATAACCTTGTAATCGAATCTCCGGAATCTAATGATGTTTAAAACAATTGCAAGGTCTTAGCGATGGAATTAAATATTAGCACTGATAATAACAATATGTCAGTAAACAGTGTACTTAACGGCAATGGAGAAAATATAAATATTATAATAAATAATCTCAAAAATGGTACCATAAAAAACAACATGTCAGCAAAAAATCCAGTCAAAAAAGTCAGTGTTAAAATTTGGGAAAAAGATTTACACTATTCAAAAATTAATAGAACTAAAACAAGAAAGGATAAGACAGAATTAATTTATGCCATTATATCATACAAATATGAAGAATTGGGAATGTAGAAATATAAAGAAACGGGAAAAAATAAAACCTGATATCAAAGAAAACTAATTAACACTACGACAAGTTGAATGTAGTGCTAAAAAAATTGAAGCAATAGAGAGAGAAAAAAAGAAAGAAGTGTATTTATTAAAGAAACAAAGAGAAAAAAAAATAGAAAAACGCAAACAAAAAGAAGAAAATTACGTAAAAGACAAATAGATAAAAAAGAGAGAATCAATAATAATAATTCCAAAAATAATAAAGATTCCAAAAAGAGTAACATAGCTGTGAAAGAAAAATTACTTTTCAAAAAAAAAGGTATCAAAGGATAATTTCTGAATCTGATAGTGATTAATATAAAAAATAATCACAATACTTTAATATACATTTAAAGATATTAATAATTTTACAAAAAAATATTTTTTTATATAATTATTTTTTTATAATCACAGACATTTAGGTGTAGATATGTGTGGAAGTGTGTGTGTAATGTGAGAGTATACAATTGTGTGTCTAGGGTAGGAAATAAGACGGATAGAAGAATTAAAGAAAAACCCCCCATCCGAGTGCTGGAATCGAACCAGCTACCTTTGGATTGCCAGGCAGGCGATTAACCCACCGCGGCCGGCAGGAGTATATAGCTCACACTAATTATTATAATTTTAAGTTAATTATTATTACATTAAAAAAAAAGTATTATAGATTGTAAGTAAAAAAGTATGTAAAACTATTAACACCTCTAACAACTTTTAAATTCTTAAGTTAATTTGAATAAAATATTTTCGGTTCGTTTGATTAAAATTAATTTCAATATAGTTTTGAATTTTACCCTGTATACTTTTCGAGCGCCCTTGAAATATTATTAGGAACCGATTACAAAAAAATACGTCTTCAATTTTGTTTTTTTCATAAATTGTGGATTGGTCTGATATACATTCATCTCGATGGAATTGTTTGCATATACTATAGCAAATTAGTATGTGAGTGTTATTAGCTGCTGATATATAAAATAAATATATCTAGCGGTAAAATCAGCACTATGCGAACTATCAAAGCTTTAAGCTTCTACTTTGATGCCCCATTTTAGGGTGATAATAAGCCTGTATTCTTATAGCCCACATACTGCTGTTGGTTTCTGAGTCCTCGGTAACGTGTTGCTCACTTGATGGTTGATGCTGGGAGGGCTAAGAGGTGCCAGCGGACATGAGGGTCGGTGAGGCTGTTGATGAAACTTTGGTTGGTAGGGTTCCAACATCCTGATCTTTCCCCAACGATTGAAGAATAGGGCAATGGCACCGACCCAAATAAGTAGAACAAGGACCACAAGTAGAACTTCCTCGACACGGACTTGCACTACTTGGCCATCTGAAACAAAATATTAATTGGGTATGGAGACAATTTTTTATATAGAATAGATTAATTCGCGCGGTCTATTTTTGCGCTATTTTTCATATAAAAATTGGAATTTTGTTTAATTTTTTTCATAAAAATATACTTTTAAATTTAGTTGATAAAAATGCGTTGATAAAAATTATATTTACGCTGATCATATTGTGCTCTTACACTTCGAGAAAGGATTCGCTTTTAATCCTTTCTATACTTTTAACCTTTTCTTCAAGAAAGGATTCTCTTTTCATCCTTTCTCGAAATGGAACATCTGAACGAACTTTGTGGTACATGAAAAATCAGCGAAAATCAATGTCTGGAAGGGTTTGCCGCTTCAGATTAGGTGATACCAGCTTGGAGGATAAATCAGGCAGAGGTTGGTCATATATGCACGTTTGGCAGCCGTGGAAGAAGACGAACACTTGACAACCCTAAGTTGCCCGAATATTTCAATATCGACCTATTCAGGATTGTCCGTCACCTCAAGAAGTTTAGTAAGGTATGGAAATTAGCTAGATGGGAGCTGTCCGACCTGTCCGACAAAAATAAAGATCGTGTCTGAATTATAAATGGCTTGGAGCAGAGAAACGATTAAATGATTAAATGCTATTTAAAATCTCGTCACTGAAGATTAGTCTTGGTTATTCTTCAAAAACCTCAAAAGAAGAAAGAATTGCGTTTCTACAGATCAAGCACCGAAAAGTATTCCAAATGATCACTATAAGAAGACAATGTGGTGAAACAAGAGTGGTATCATCGATTGAGAAATCATTGCAAAACAATCCTCCAAATCTGCCATTGGTAGAGTGAACCATGGTGATTTTTTCGACTCTTGATTTTTAGAAATTGGGTAAAAAACCTGCTTGGTCCTGCAGTTCAATCGGTTTGACGACATCAATGCTAAAAAACCGGGTAAAAGAATACAATTGTTGATTCTATTGCTATATTCGAATCCATTGCCTATAAGGATCTATTACTTCATTCTCCCTACTCTCCTGCCAACGCTCCCACGGACCGTGGGACTCCATTTTACCCGTGGAATCTACCATCAGCTAAGCAAATGGGAAACAATTATTGAAGTAGAAGGTGAATTTTCATAATAAAGATCTAGATATTATTTAAATAATATATAGATTTCTTTTTTCGTAATAAATGTTGCCTAAAAATTACGGATAATGATGCATCAAGCAATAGCGCCAGACAGAAATATAGTTAACATATTATTGTCTGTATGTTGTATTGTCTGTATTGTATTGTGTGTATATCCTACATGGAATGAAAACATAAATATATGACAGTAAATTGTGAAAAGTTTGCAATTAAACAATCTGTATTAAAAAGAACTGGAGAGAGAAATGATAGAAAAGGTTACTAGAGTTAAAAGTGGTTTAGAATAATTTCATAGTGGAAATTGACGAATTTCACTATTACAACAGTGGATAAATGGACGGGTGCATTGTCATTCTTCGCAAATGATGACGTTTTTTAAGAACATTTGGTGAAATTTTATTAATAATAACTGATTCTTTGTCTCTTCAAGATAACCGAGAAATATAACGTCATGTGAATTTCAGAAATAAGTAGCCATAAATCTTCTGGCCGATAGAAGAGTTTTCATCTTCTTCGGGACGTTCACCGCCGAAAACTCACTGTTTTACTTATTCTCTCGTTTCTGGTGTATAGAAACGAATCCAATTTTCACCAACAGTGACCAATACCCTCAGAAACTCGTTCAGATTGCGTTTATAAATGTCTAAATATTTGAAGTAGTTTAATCGGCGAAAAGTCTATTGATTTGGCCAGCCTGTTGATAATCACGATATAACTCCTCTAAAAATGCACCGTTTGACGAGCTGAATGCGATCTGACATTACCTTGCTGAATGTGGTCTGCATTATCTTGTTAAAATATATATCTTTTGAAAAAATATACCTTGTTATCTTGTTGGGGTTTGACGTTATCTTGCTGAATGATGAGATTTCGATGGACTCGCTGTTACAGCTTAACAATGGACTGAAATATTTCTTTAAAAAAAAAAATAATTTCCTCTGATGGTTGTTAGGGCTGACTTGTTTCCCAGGTATACAGCCCCTCATATATTCTTGGAGTGATAACTATAAGCCGTTCTAATGCTAAGTTATATTTCGCTTTTCATGATCTTCTATATGATGATCTCGTAAATAAAGTTTATATTCATTACTAAACAAATATAGCTTTACTCCTAGGACCATACAACTGGGCACCAATCTAAGCACAACGTTTTGTGGTTCGTTGTAAAAAGACGCACTTAACAAAGACAATAAGGACGCATCCTTAATGCAAGTTAATGTCGATTTTCAGTCATCCTCGGAACAGGCCTACCTGTAACCAGAACGGAAACATTACACATTTCCTGGATATTATCATATATATTTCATACACCAAGAAGTCTGCTAGTCACATCCTCGGGTATTTCTAGGATAAACAGAATATTATGCTTATAATTAATAATAAGGAAATCCAATCATTACGAAAACCTTTGGAGGGCACACTGCCGGCAGTTACACCGTAGATTTTAGTTCTCAGTATAAATAACAGGTAGAGATATTGTTCGGATCATAATTGATATCAATGTCATATTCAAATTTTGCCAACAAATGCCAAAATGCCAACAATTGTTTTGGTGCCGGGGTATTTGGAGCTGATTTTATACAAATTTAATGCCCTGAATTCAAATATGGCATTAATGTTTACCTAAGAGCTCAAAATTTTAGGAAATAACATTTTAGTGAAATATACATCACATTATTTTAAATAAAATCCATGGATCAAATAAAAAAAACTAAACACGAAATTTGTATTATTATATCATACTAATATTACTATATACAAAGATAAAGGAAAAATTCATCGATGAGGGAAAATATTCGTCCTCACAAAGCTCTGGTAGCTGGTCAAATGTTAGGACCGGCACTTCCTCTGAGTGAAGAACCGGTCGTTTTGCAGAGAGTAAATCAGGATAAGTCCACTTGATATTGTTGTTTCGACTGATTCCAGTAATATTTACTAAGCAGAAATAACAGTCATCAAGTGCTTTTTGGGTTCTCTCCATACCATCGATACTCCGAACATTTTTCCGACTTTTTCTTTTCCCGGAAGTCTACTCTCGTAAATGTTCTGTACAAACCTTGCAGACCAGATGCGGTGCTCAGGTTTTATCCTGATGACCAAACCTAACACCAAAGTATCCAAATGTTTTCTTTTAACGTGTATTCTCCACATGAGGATGATTTGCACAACTTCTTCTACTTCAACTCATTTTATTTCTATTCAACAACACAAATCTACAACACAATACGTTTTAGGTTAACTTTATAACAAATCCTTCCTAAACATAAATATTCACGCGAGGCCAACTTCGAGCTACCCTGCACGGAAAAAACTCACAATCTAACCTCAACTCTAGTTCAAGCGTTGAAGGTCACTTCAGTTGCCGGAAAGGCAATGCTTATGCCATCTAGTGGATTTTACTGGAACTAACTCAACGGCAGAATGACAATAGTGTAAATATACAAATCCTTGTATAATAATTTTAAAACACCCATATTTGAATATATTAAATTAAAAAAAAACATTGATAAATAAGTAGATGTATCTAAAATAGTAGAGCAGATAGAGAAAAACCGATTCTATATTTAGATATGGCGCCCCAAATATAACTAAAATCAGTTTTAAAGCCCTAGGCACCAAAAAATATTTTTTCTTGTAGGCCTGTGTAATTTAAATGTATTTGTTGTCTCATGAATGTGGAGTACAATCATACTAAAGGGGATTTGGACACGATAGATCAAATGTGCTCAGCCTATTCTACTGCCGCAATCAAAAAGAGGTGGTTTCATTCACTTTTTTATTAACATCTTTAGAGAGCAGATATCAATGCGATGATGATTTTAAATTGTGTCAATTCTGAATATAAATATAACGGTAGATATTTAAAAACAACTTGTCATGAGTTTGATTGAATAACACTTAACACCTGCTATATTTATTGTGGAAAACAAAAGAACAATAGAACAAAGAATTGCGTGTAAGAAACATAGTGTTATAGTTTCAAAATATTTTAGCTGCGAAGATTAAATGTAAATTTAATATGCCATTTTTTTGTGAATACTTATTCAATAATAAAAATGTTTTTAAAAATATAATAACCTTGTTTATTAAATAATAAACACGTTTCAACTTGTTATAAAATATAACTCAAATAAAATCATCATCAACCAAAAAAAATCAATAACGATGAAAATACGGCACTCGCAAGAAATAGAAACCGATCTCCTGTCATTTTAATACCTTTCACCGAGTCCCAAGAACTCTGCTTAACTAGAACAACTAACTAACACAAATAAAATAGTTATTCCTTCGTCTCCATATTTAAAAACACATATGGAAATATAAAGGTAGGTCAACGAAATTATCCAAGCAGACGATCTCGCCTTTACTTATAGATGGAATGAGCGTGATCAGACGGAGGAACATTCACACAGAACTTAGTTGTCCATAACTCTTCCTTTCAAAAATGGAGAAATAAAGCCTAGTGCCGTAGGAGTGAAGCGTGTGTGTTGGATCTTAACAACCAACAAGCAAAGACTGGACTCCAGGTATAATTATTCAGCTGTATCACTCTCCATCATAACAAGTACCCCAAACATTTTGGATCAAGCTCGATCGCAATTTATCGTATAAAAAACACCTTTAAAATTCATCTGCCAAGATAAAAACAAGAAACAATATCATCCAAAAACTGTGTGGTACAACCTGGAACACTTCAATGGAGACTTTGCGTACATCGTCTCTCGCGCTAATTTGCTCAGTTGCCAAATACTGTGCTTCAGTGCCGAATACTGTGCTCCACTGCCGAATACTGTAGCTGAACATACCATTCTAATTGATGCGCAACTTAACAATACCGTACGCCTAATCACTGGAACAATCAAACCAACTCCTAACTACTTCCCTTACTAAGTAATATCTACCGACATCCGATTCGTAGAACCGAGGCCCTCATCAAAGTTATCACATTATACTAGAGAACCTGAAACTACGATATACCTGTCCTACTACAAAATAAGCTTCGGTCAAGAAACCTGCCACTACTGTATGCTGAACAGCTTGTCACAGGTAACAACGAAGTAAGAGATCTTTGGAACCCAAATTGCAGAAACAATGAAAATGACCAACAGCGTAAATGGTTTGAGAGACAACTGTGACATGTGGCTATCGAACTTAACAAAAAACCGTGGATCAAATTAAATAGAATCCGCACTAGACGTGGTCGTTGTGCTAATTGAGATATAGCGGAGTCTCCGAATTGGTACACTGAAACAATCCATCAGACATATGAGTGGGGAGTGTCTCCTACGATCCTATCATGACAGCTGGAAAGATTTCATGAGGGTCGACGTTGCAGCGATGGAATGGATTAGAAACCTAAATATTAATGTTTAGTTCATATGTGTTATTTGTACGTTGGTTGTATTATTTTTTCCTATTTTTTTTTTGTATATACTTATTGGATTATATATTTATATGCTGCATGGTGCTATACGAATGAATAAATGATACACCATGTCTAATATCAGTTTCCGTTCGATAACTTATGTTAACTGAACAACGGAGAGCACGGTTAACATGATTGCAAATTTGTCGCCCTAAGTGGCCTTCACATAGCAGAATAAACAAAAATATAAGGGCAGGTTTTTAACGTTCTTTTCACGATTCTATGGTTTTTGTCATTTTAACATTTTTTTAGGTTATAAGTTGTTTACTTATGTTGAATTATTAAAATTATATGTTTTTCTCATGGCCAGGGTCAGTTACATCACTTGAGCTTCAGTTATCAATAACTGAAGTTGAGCGACGCCGATGGTGGGTAAATTTAGATAGGTCGTAAAAATCCGAAATACCTCCCGAACTTAGCAGTAAAAGGGAAACGGATTAAAAAAAAAGTAGACGGTCATGAGGACTGCCGACAGAAGTGAAAACGTGAAACTTTGGAATAACTGTGTCTTTTTTTGATTTTTTAATTTAATTATTCTTTAAATGTATAATTTAAAAATGTATATATTTTCACGTAGGATCGAGGATCTAATAAAACTGACATTTAGAAAAACTAATTATATTACAATACTTTTTTGTAAAGTTCTAATGATGAAATTGAATGATATAAGTTTATAAATAACCATTTTGCAAAAAATAACAAAACATGTATTTTATTTCTGACAATTTAAACCAACAAACAATAATTTTGCCAAAATAAATTTATTATGGAATTTTTAATTTTAAACTCCGCGACAAAAATACTGTCGAACTAGAAATCTGTTTTACCACGC
Source organism: Cosmopolites sordidus (assembly GCA_031761425.1). Lineage (NCBI taxonomy): Eukaryota > Metazoa > Arthropoda > Insecta > Coleoptera > Curculionidae > Cosmopolites > Cosmopolites sordidus. Next base: position 88,002 of record JARFXV010000466.1, on the reverse strand, counting down.
TAGTAAGATAACTCATAAGCCACTATGAAATATTCATTGCACGATGTATTGCAGAAATTAAATATTAGAAAAATAAATAATATCAAATTTTTCAACGCAAATATACCAATATTGGAAATATTCAAAAATAAATGCTTTGTTTTTGATATTCATTTTTTTATATAAAAATATTAGCATATTAAGTACTCACTCTTGTACTGCATAATGATTCTACAATTAAACAATTAAAATAATGCTTATCTAAAACAATTTAATTTAAAACACATTAAAATACATTTAACCCCCAAGAGGAGCACTGGATAAACGATACCCAGGGGTGAATTAAAAGTGGTTTTTCCTTATTAATAATTTCTTAATTAAAAATGGTTGAGGGGATGACTTTGAGTAGCCATCTTAAGATGTGAATACTAACAGAAATATAAGCGACTGTAGTCAGCCTATGGGTATACGCCACCCAGTGCTGTTGTTGCCGTAGTGTTTTTGTTTGTTTTTATTTAAATAACCTTTTTGCACAAAGAGTGTGTTTTTTTCTCTCTTGATACAGTTTGTGGTGTCTAAACCAAAATTTTATATTTTCTATAGGATTTTTATTGAAAACTTTGATTTTTAGTTTTTTAACATTTATTTATCGGTTTCTTTCATTTTCTATTTAGCTCTAAATGAACACACGTTCTCGTACTCGCTGCGCATCTGAAGTAGAAGCGTTATGTTGAGGCAGCTGATATTTTCAACGACAAAGAGAGTGAAAGCGAGACCGAATCGGTTTTTAAAGAGCATCATACCACTGAACTTGACCTAACTAAATAAACATATTTTTTTAAATAAAGCTAAATTATGTAATAAGTATCTGTACATTACAAAATACATTAAGTCCCATTTTAAATTCCGTTAAAAGAAAGTTTTTATTTATTAATTTCGCATAGATATGATAATTTGAATAGAACACCTCATTTTAACATTTTTTTAAATTTTTGCAGTTTTTTTCGATGGTATTAGGAATACTATTATTTTTTGGAACATTCTATAGATATAGTCTTTTTCTATACTGATTGAGGTTTATAAAAAAAAAAATTAAATTGGATAATTTAATCAAAATATATTAATAATCAAAGACATACGGCATGTCATGTGCTCCTGAATCGGGAAGCTCAAGAGTACTTCTCTTGAGGGTTAAAACACAATTGGCATTCCCAGTCTGGCGTAACACGTCACTAGCATGTCGGTGACGCGAACCCATGAGTTATGTCCCTACCGAAAATCGCTCAACGCGCCTAAAGGAGTTTTCACTTCACTTTTCACAAAAATGTTTTTCTCATTTTGACTATATTTCAAAATATCCATTAATTTATTTTAATTTTTGTTTCCAAATGTATTTCACTATCATTACCAATTTTCTCTATTTTTATACAAATTTTGTCATGTAAATATATAATGGCAATAACCAATGGTAAACAATATTTACAATTTAACAAAAAAATAATAACTGACCCAGTTTCCTAGAAATGAAACATCAATTGTAAATTGAATATCGATGCTTTTCCTTATAACAGAAAACTATAATTAGGTCACGTCACATAACGATGAAATGGATTGCCGTGTTCACGTCTTTTTTCAATTATGCATAGGAATTGTTTTAGAACATGCCATTTAGTATTGTCGTCTAGGTTGCTTCTCTATCAACACCTGTTTTTTTTTTTGTTAAATATCATGTGTGATGCGTATCTAACAATATTTTTACGAACAAAAAAAACTAGTGGTTTTTACTTGGAAACGGTTGGCGATGAATTAAATTTAATCATTGTCAATTAAAGGCAATTAGAAAAATTATGCCTAACTACACTTTTTCTTTATTTTATATATACGCATATGATGATAAATGTTACGAAACGCAAAATATCATGTCATTAAAGGCAATTTTTCATAATCAACCCTCAACTGGAATGATGACTTCTTTAACTTCTTAAGGTAACCCACGAATATTATATAATTATAAAAAAATTATATTCAAAAGTATTTGTGTTTTATATTTTTGTCATATTGTTTATAAATTATCGTATTGTTTATAAAAAATTAAAATATTTTACTCTCCAATGTTGAAATGTAAAAATGGTTGACATCTTAGCAGTGACATTTTAATAACGTCCATAATAAATATTATGAACGCAAAAAAAATTAAAAACATGAAATAATTCCCTCAAGACATCCTTTTTATTGTATTTTATTTCATTGCAGATGGCAATGAAATAAAATACGATAAATACATATAAATTTAAAAAGTCTGAAGTATTTGTATACTCCTTTCTAGCACACTCAGCATTTATGGGGGATTTGTTATCATTGTGACACATGTAACAACGCCTTCTTTTTTTATCCATGGGAATAATGCCCCCTGAAGCTTCCGTAGTTATGCCAATATGACGTTTGATCAATGTCTGAAGATCTGTTGGAATTGTTTGTATTGTGACCCTGTTGTGGTCCATTATGAGATCTCCTCCACCAGAGATAATAAATACTCGGCGTATTGTAGATTATTATAGATAAGTCGACTCGACTCTTATAGATAACACTTGCATCAATGCCCATTATATTGACCATCGCATAAAATAATGTCAAGGGCCAACGTCTACTTCTATGACCCACATTATAATGGACACATTTTTGGTCCAAACTATCTACCCCACCTTTTTTGGATTGTAGATATCGATAACTTCAGGGAGACATTTTTCGTTTTGAATTATTGTATCAGTATGATGCAATGAAGGTAACATTATAACATCTTTGTGTTTCTTGGGCTCGTATGACAAAATGGTGAAATCATTTATAAAGCCAAATATTGTTGATGAAAATGTGCGATCTTTATTAGGTAAAAATTCATTTGGTATTTCTCTTTTATTTTTTTATGTTGGAAGTTTTATTTACGAAAATCAGTTACGGTTACTGTTTATAATTTGTACAACAAGTTGTAAGACATTCAAAGTTGGAACAGCCAATTTTCTTGGATTAGGAGATATGTCTTTACCGGAATATATAAATGCACTTAGTAAATAATATGTCTTTACATCACAGAGACACATTATTTTTAATCCATATTTGTTGGGTTTATTGGACATATATATCTTGTATCTATATTTTCCACTAAATACAACAAGCATCTAATCGACGATCATGTACTCACCACAAGCATGATTTGACTGGGAATTAATATTCATGAGGTTCTGATATAGGTTGACTGATATAGTATATAGTATATATTAAAGTTATAGTAATACGAAATATATCACGCCCCGTTAAATTCGTAGCCCACAGTGAACTATCGTTATTGGATTTGAATGCGCCAGAGAAAATAAGAAGATCTATAAAAGCTTTCAGCTCAGTTTTTTCAATGTGATTCGTAAAATGACATGATAGAGCTTGATCGCAATAAGAAGCTGCCAATTCAGTTATTCGTTCATTTGTATGCTGAACAATGATGTCCAACATATGATCATCAAACAATAAATCCTACGGCCATCTACGGGTTTGGATGGTTTGTCCTATATGTCTCACCATTTACATCTGGAATCGTAGACCTATCTGGAATCGTCGAGTTTTGCTACTAGCGGGGAGTATTTTGGACCACTTGTATTTATTCTTCTTAAAAAAGTATGGCTTATTTTTTATCTATATTCCCTTCACCTGTATCGATTTCAGTTTCCTTATGGCCCTCTTCAATACTGTTTTGATTTTCCTCTCCCTCAGTATCCATCTCTTCTATTTCAGAATCACTCTCATGACTAGTGAATTTACTTTCACCAGACTCATATACCTTAATATAGGCGTTTTCAGCCTCCTGCAAAAGTTTTGCATCAGTTAAGGGCTTGTTTTTGCTGCCATGTAAATATATTTAAAACTACCTATAAGGTATTATGGATCAAATTTGATCCGAAGGCTGTACAGTTCACAAACGAGAACTCCTTTAACCAAAGTGCAACTAATGACTAAATGTAATGGTCAAATTGGAAAAATTCATAGAACACCAATGATGACGTCATATATCCGGCTGATTGCCGGACGAATGTAAATTGGTCTTGGTCACTACTGGCCCTTCATACCAGTTAAGGGTTAAGACACTGAGTACTCCTTGAATGATTTATTACGATGATATGTAAGATATCTTACGATGATATGTAAGTATATATGTACCTTGTATTGTAGTTTCAACTTGATACTTAAATTTATAATGATTAATTCTATTTGCTCAAATTTATTGTACGATTTTGTAGCTCTAGAATAATTTTTTCGAATAGTATGTTAATTGCTACACAATTTCTAACCGTTCTTCACTTAAAAAAAAATAGATATGGGTAAGCATACAGAATGGTAAATATACAGAACCGAAATGATTTCGAATGGGTAATACCGGGAATGGGTTAGTAAAGGAAGTGGGGCCTGCGGTAAGTCTTCATCAGCTCCCCTTGTAATACTACTTAATATTTATTATGTCTTTGTAGTTTCTCAGAAGTGGTTAGTCTGTGATTGAAACGGAACGCCTCTTCAGACATCATGGTGAGATTCCCAGGTGCCACGCCATTTTTAGGCAATCCACTGCAATCTAATTAGCTTCGTCATTCACTGCAATTTAGTTAATAGAAAAAAAAATCAACTGGTCCTTTTCGATACACAGCGGAATGTGAATGGGGTGAAGGGGGTGCTTCTGCGAAATCCTAGTGGCATTCTTCTAAACTGAGAATATATACGAGCGCTGTAAAGAGTATTTTACATAAGGATGTGAGCTTTTAACTTTTTAAATTGATAATTTGTCACGATTAATTATTTTATAGGAACCAAAGTTTCCAACAGAAGAATTGAAGTAGCTGTTTAATGGTAAATCTCTTTGAACTTAATTATTCAAGGATTTAATAAAGGAGACTATCAATCATATCACACATTTACCCAAATAATGCTTAACATGTTTGAAGAGAACCTCTACCTCTACGTTTAAAGATTTAACCTTGATTTGACTTTGTAAGGGTCAATAAACAAGACTTTGTGTCGAATTGCACCAAAAGTCACTACACGGCCCAAAAAAAACTGGGTAATATGGTATTTGAAAACTTTTTCAACCCCGAACTTCGGAGATTAGGAATCAACAATAGGGATGTGTGGTTTAGAGCTTCGAGCCATTTCTCGCTTTGACGATGTCTCGTGGCTTTCTTGGTCACCGGACCTTTCAATGTGCGATTTCTATTTGTAAGCCTCGTACCTTGTCCTTAAGATTAACATGCCGTTTATTCCTACAATATCTAAAAAACAAAAAAGAGTGTTAAAAGTCATCTCTTATTTTTTCTTGACATTGAATACATTTTCGCTTTTTTGTCAATTTCACTAATTGGGTTTCGCCTAAGAGCTATTTTTAATTTTATAAAATAGAAAATACGAACTTTGTTTCAATTTGCGATTTTTATTTATAAGCCTCGTACGGTGAACTAACTGAAGACCATTATACGTAATCGAATTGAAGAATGAAGGAACGTTTGGAAGAGTAAAAGTAAACTTTTGAGAAAGGCTCCAAACATGTGTTTGAAAATTTGTCGTTTGAAAAATTGAAATTGATCGTTTGGAAGATTGAAACTTTGAAAAATGATCATTATTTGAATGCCATTGTTTTTAGCAGTTAAGCCTTAAAAGTTGCACGTTACACTTTACACTTTTACACTTAATTATAACTTTTAAGTTAATACATATATTCTTTGCAAAAAATTAATAAACTTATTTCTTCTTTTAAAAACGTCCATTTGCATCTTTGGTACTTGACGTTTTATTGAAACTACATGCAATACATACAATTATCTAATTACTCAGCTGGTAATATCTGAGACCGTGTCTTTTTCTATTTGACCAACAACGATATTCTTGGTTCCTGGACTTAGGAAGTAGGCGATCTTTACGTAATCCCCAATACCAGGATAGTTCTTCTAAACTACGAATTTTTCTAATGTGGTCTCTCTATACCAGTCAAATCATAAAAAAATTGAGACAATGTGATAAACCGTAATTTAGAAAAATTAATTATGTTAATTATTATATTAATTAATTATTAATAGAATAAAATTATTTGTAATTACCTAATCTAACCTAGATTGTTTTTTATATTTGATTTGGGATATCTAAAGATAAAAATAAATATTATATTTGGAACTATAGTTTTACGCGGGCTCCAATAATGATAACGATCTCCAACTATCGATTAACCGCGGTCAGTATCCCCACTGCGTTATCAATCTTTTTATTTAACGTTTTGTTTTGATCCAATCGAAATATCCATCAAGATTTGAAGTGCACCAGAACTCTCTTGCCGTCAGCCTTCTGGATAATAGCCAAAAGACGCAGAGACTGAAACGCTGTGATCCTAAAAGAATAGATAACTATAGAATTTAAGATGATATTAAGATTGTTCCACTATTCTAGTTATAAAGAAACGAAGTTCCTATACATGTTAGGTCTTTAATGTAAGCGCCCTAACACTTGATGCTTGCAACTCGCATCCTTGCCCTAAATATTCTAACAGTTGGTTATTACCTTCAGGTAGATTGCAAATATATGGAAAATAAGAAAAAACTTTAGTTTCTCGATTGGCGGTGAACAATATAGAAGACCTCCCACAAGGTATTTAAGCTTATTCAGCTTGATTATTGGCGACACTTATGAAGGATCCATTATCGGATTTTATACTATTGTGTAGAGAACATTATTGCTTATATTCACGGATAGTGCGATACAGATTTTTTGGGTTTACATCCGCTGGTGCGCATAATTTTATGTTTCTTTTACGATTAACTTTAAGTACTGAGCAGTATTAAGGTTTTCACGACGTTCCTACTGCAGTCGTGAGAGACTGGTGCAAAATGCGAGAGAATAATGCAAGAGAGATTGGTGAGAGATAGCTCTGTGCGTTTTTTATATGTGAACGAACATTGTAGCGGGACATTTTTCTATTGGCTGTGAGAGTTCCACACCCGTCGGTGTTGTTTTTCTGTGTCACGGTGTCTGCTTCTGGTGTTAGAGTTGTATTTATGATGTATTTTTGGAGAAAAAGGTTTTCCATATAGTACATAAGTTTAATACATTATCTGTTTTGTTGAGATTTCGTGATTTCTGAATTTCAATCCCTTACCGCACTATTCTTGTATTGTAATATTTTGTGGGTATTATTTATTTGCAGCTACTAAAATTGATGTTAATCCTGTTTCTAAACAGTGTTGGAACAATGGTGATATTGTTTGTTTATTGCTGAAAGTATCTATATTCTAATGAATAACTACAGACATAACATAGCATACAGGAGCCATTTTACGCCTCCTTACTAAAAACTACATGACTCTTCAGAAACTATATATAGAGAGACATTTTCAGTGATGCAGAAAAGCTATTTTTAACCTCAAAGACATAATAAAGATCCGACGTACGACATAGATTTGTTGGTACTACTAAATGAAAATTTTTGCTCAAGAATTCCTTAAAATATTAAATATTATTGCTATGGCTAGTTCCAAAGATATCATCGAGAATACATAAAAAACGAAAATTCAAATAGACGAGCTATCTGAAAATCCAGTACTGAATCGTTAATCTGTTGCAATTTCCTTGCTTGTTATGCAAAGAAAGACTTTCTTTGGAGCATCCTGATTGAACATGAAGTATGACGGATTAGATGATGAATACCATATCCTATAAATGTTTCGATAATTTTATGTGGAATGGTCAGTTACTACTAAAGGATAATTGTAGAATAGAAATATCAATTGTTTAAATTGAAGGATGAGTTCGTGGAAGAAACATCATCAATACACATTATGATGGCATGCGTGACTATATGTTACAAGACTATTTTATTCTTTGGATTTGGCCCCATCGGATTACTTACATATTGGCACATACTCTGTTGATTAGAAAGTTCATATTTATGAAAAAAAAGTTAGAGACGAAAAATCGTAAGGATTAAAAATGAAAGAACATTTCAGAAGTAATCTGTAAAAATGGGGGGGGGGGGGGGGGAGTGTACAAACATTTCCGTTATATTAAATATATAACAAAAAACCGTCATATGTATTTTACTAAATGCTAATGTCTGAATAAAGTCATAGCACATTAATGAATAAAAACTGGCACTGATTCTACGAAAATGTTTGCACTTTATTCTAAATGAAAGCCAAGCCAATGAGTCTTCAAAAGAAAAGCTTCCTGTGTTTTTCGGCATCTGCTTAGAGGCAGCAAAAATATGATTTAATTACAATTTCTATATATAATTTTCATTATTGAAAACCTTAGCCTTTTCTGGACAAGATATGGCAAATTGCATCCATGCAATTTAAAAACTTACACATTAAATTAAGAAACAATTTGGTAACAAAAATTTTGCTTAAGTATAAAATAAAATTGAAGCATTTTTTAACATTTACCTTTTAATTTCAAGTCTAATTATATGTATAGAAGTTGTCTTTCGATTAGGAAACATTTTAGCAGCATAAATCTTAATTAATCGTAAAATAAAATCAAATTTATAAAATTAACAAGTTTGATGATGAGATCAGTGAAACAGTAACACACATTTTTATTATTTGACTGTATTTAATTCGCTATCTTAGGTTTAGTTTTCTTCATCGCCAGTCTGTTCATCACTGTAACGTAACATTCATTGCAAAAACGTAGTGTAGTCCCGGCAAATATTCCTCAGACAAGCTGCACATTATGTCGTGGAGTATCCCCTCTTTTTAGCAGGACATATTTTGCAGATTCCTGTGCACACACTGAAACTTGTGCCTGGTTCATTGCATGAGTTTCCGTCACTTATGTTTATATGGTCCCGATTTTTTATATAAATAAAACATACTTCAAAGTAAAGTTTTAAATATACTGACTGACATTGACATTTTATTAAATGATATTCATATTTCGTTACTTTAGTTTTAAAATTTAACAGCTTTAGTTCCTTTATTTACATTCAATTCCATATTTTATTATATAGAGTACGAGGAGTTTTGCCACTAGGCTCAATAAGAGCTTACAGTGAGGAAAACATATTATCTCCTTAATTGTTGAAGTTTTTCATGAAAAGTGCGTGAAACAACGATGAAAATTAGGGGTAGTCGGAAGGCGCTAAGTCTGGTGAGTACGACGAGTGGGGCCAGAGTTCCCAGCCAATTACAAAAATGGTGTCTCTGACCTCTGTGATAGGGCGTCCTCGTGCTGCAAAATCACTTTTTCGTATCTTGGATGATCATTCTAGACATTTTGGTCGCTTTTTGATCAATGCATGGCTCAAACTGATCATTTGTTGACCCACCAAATGCACGGTTTTGTCTTCTTTCCAAAGCGATTCGGTCTTGCGGTTGATGGTTGTTCTGGATTAATCAATGATATTTTGCGCGGTGGGTTCACGAAATATATCCATTTTTTATCTCCAGTCACGACCCGTTGCAAAAAAATCTTTCTTTCCTCCATTGGAACATAGTCACCGTAAGTTTTCACAAGTATATGAGGGCTTTCACTCACGTTTTCCTTGAAATGCTCTTTATTTGGCTCGAAACTGACACGTTTACGGCATGAAAAAAATATGACGCTAACTCGGAATCGCATCAATGGCATTTTGAAATGTACTGCCGTAGCAACAAAATGACATAAGAGATTATACTGTGACCTATCCAGTTTCTTCCCAGCGCCATCTGAAAACTATGTCGATTTGATTACCATTTTGGGCGGTACAGAGAGAACCAAAGTAATGGAGTTAAAATAATGAATTCAAAATGCGGAAAAACTCTTTAATGATTACGACAATGCTGAATGTCTAATCCAGGAGACGCCGACCTTTTCAACATGTTGAACTACTTTAATAATATTCAAATAGAGAGAACCAAAACTATTAAATATTATTTTCTCTCAATTTTCAATGATGATTAACCAGTATGGATGTGATATTAAACTGCGGACCTTTATATCCTATCAATTCTGATCAAAAATCATTAGGCTGGTCATCATTATCACTGCCGAAACCATCATTGAACCACTTGCCATCCAAAAGGCTTTCACTTTTCCAAAAACTAGCTATAGCTAACTAAACTAGCTAGCTATGCTTCAAGAGTTTTGGAAACTATGGACCACTGTATACATCAGTGAACAAAGGTAGAAATGGACGAGGAACAACACAAGTTAAATTGTAAAAATTTGTTCTTATTAAGGACAGTTGTCTCCGTCTAAGTAAGTATGGGACATTATTAGCAGAAGACTTCTGATTTACCCCAATTCGTGATTTACCTGAGGTAAAAAATTAAGTAAATAGCCTATGATGAGATAGCTGTGTAGCTAAAATCCTAATGGAGAAATATACTGTTATCATTTTTAGCAAATCCATTGATTGAATTGTCGAAAATTTTGGTATTTTAATAGTTTTTTATATAAATTTGTTAATGCCAAACAAACAATAACATTTAATAACAAATTTGTATTTATAGTTCCGTCAGTTAGCATCTTTTAATTTTTACTTCACAGATTTATATCCCAGCCTAGGCGGGTTCGATTTTTTTTGTTAAAAAATGACTAATAAATAATGTGTTAAAATATTGCGTGAAATAAGCATTTTTATTTACTATTTTCAAAATACTGATTGAAGTTAGCTATATTATGCAATTTGTTTTTATTATGTGCATCTTTGCAGATCTAAATATATTGTTTTGGACCGTGTACTTTTTGCTAAACAACTCTAAATATATAGCAAAACTAAAATATTTTTTAAACTCGAAAATTATTATCTCATTAATAAAAATGATGTTTAAATGCAATGGAAGCTAAGAAGAAAATCTATGAAGGAATTTGAAGTACACTAAAAATCAAATCACCAAAAAAAAATAATAATAATGAATCTATCCATTGTAACATAACAAACAATGATAAACCACCATTACATCGGCAAACAACATAAGCATATAATTATAATTCTTGAATGCCTAACATTTTCATAAAATAGTAATGTTTAACACTATTTAAGCTCTTTATTAGTCCCTACAAAATTTTAAGCTCTTTATTAGCCCCCTATTAAGTCCCTACAAAAATGGTAGCGTATATCAATATGTTTAATGCGTTTATGAAATACATTATTCAAGCTTAACTTGAGTGCACCCTGATTATCATTATATAATGCTATAGGGTCTAACTGACCTGTCATTTCATATAATAAACGTATAAATTATTTCATATAATTACGTAAATTTATTGCTTCCTTACAAGCTTCTGTCAAAACCATGTATTCAGCCTCTACGGTAGATAATGCAACTGAATTTGGTTTTTTGGTTTCCCAAGAAACTACGCAACCTGACATTTTAAAGCATCATCCTGTATATGACTTTTTATCAATTACATTATTTCCCCAGTCAGCATCAACATAAAATTATCATACTTATCATATTTTAAGCAATAATATTTAGTTTTCTTTAAATATCTTAAAAGTATATGACAAAGTCTACTGATTATAACATTTATTAAATTGGCTAGGCTATGAAACAGGAAATACAATATCTGGTCTAGTAGAAAATTAGGGGTAGTCGGAAGGCGCTAAGTCTGGTGAGTACGACGAGTGGGGCCAGAGTTCCCAGCCAATTACAAAAATGGTGTCTCTGACCTCTGTGATAGGGCGTCCTCGTGCTGCAAAATCACTTTTTCGTATCTTGGATGATCATTCTAGACATTTTGGTCGCTTTTTGATCAATGCATGGCTCAAACTGATCATTTGTTGACCCACCAAATGCACGGTTTTGTCTTCTTTCCAAAGCGATTCGGTCTTGCGGTTGATGGTTGTTCTGGATTAATCAATGATATTTTGCGCGGTGGGTTCACGAAATATATCCATTTTTTATCTCCAGTCACGACCCGTTGCAAAAAAATCTTTCTTTCCTCCATTGGAACATAGTCACCGTAAGTTTTCACAAGTATATGAGGGCTTTCACTCACGTTTTCCTTGAAATGCTCTTTATTTGGCTCGAAACTGACACGTTTACGGCATGAAAAAAATATGACGCTAACTCGGAATCGCATCAATGGCATTTTGAAATGTACTGCCGTAGCAACAAAATGACATAAGAGATTATACTGTGACCTATCCAGTTTCTTCCCAGCGCCATCTGAAAACTATGTCGATTTGATTACCATTTTGGGCGGTACAGAGAGAACCAAAGTAATGGAGTTAAAATAATGAATTCAAAATGCGGAAAAACTCTTTAATGATTACGACAATGCTGAATGTCTAATCCAGGAGACGCCGACCTTTTCAACATGTTGAACTACTTTAATAATATTCAAATAGAGAGAACCAAAACTATTAAATATTATTTTCTCTCAATTTTCAATGATGATTAACCAGTATGGATGTGATATTAAACTGCGGACCTTTATATCCTATCAATTCTGATCAAAAATCATTAGGCTGGTCATCATTATCACTGCCGAAACCATCATTGAACCACTTGCCATCCAAAAGGCTTTCACTTTTCCAAAAACTAGCTATAGCTAACTAAACTAGCTAGCTATGCTTCAAGAGTTTTGGAAACTATGGACCACTGTATACATCAGTGAACAAAGGTAGAAATGGACGAGGAACAACACAAGTTAAATTGTAAAAATTTGTTCTTATTAAGGACAGTTGTCTCCGTCTAAGTAAGTATGGGACATTATTAGCAGAAGACTTCTGATTTACCCCAATTCGTGATTTACCTGAGGTAAAAAATTAAGTAAATAGCCTATGATGAGATAGCTGTGTAGCTAAAATCCTAATGGAGAAATATACTGTTATCATTTTTAGCAAATCCATTGATTGAATTGTCGAAAATTTTGGTATTTTAATAGTTTTTTATATAAATTTGTTAATGCCAAACAAACAATAACATTTAATAACAAATTTGTATTTATAGTTCCGTCAGTTAGCATCTTTTAATTTTTACTTCACAGATTTATATCCCAGCCTAGGCGGGTTCGATTTTTTTTGTTAAAAAATGACTAATAAATAATGTGTTAAAATATTGCGTGAAATAAGCATTTTTATTTACTATTTTCAAAATACTGATTGAAGTTAGCTATATTATGCAATTTGTTTTTATTATGTGCATCTTTGCAGATCTAAATATATTGTTTTGGACCGTGTACTTTTTGCTAAACAACTCTAAATATATAGCAAAACTAAAATATTTTTTAAACTCGAAAATTATTATCTCATTAATAAAAATGATGTTTAAATGCAATGGAAGCTAAGAAGAAAATCTATGAAGGAATTTGAAGTACACTAAAAATCAAATCACCAAAAAAAAATAATAATAATGAATCTATCCATTGTAACATAACAAACAATGATAAACCACCATTACATCGGCAAACAACATAAGCATATAATTATAATTCTTGAATGCCTAACATTTTCATAAAATAGTAATGTTTAACACTATTTAAGCTCTTTATTAGTCCCTACAAAATTTTAAGCTCTTTATTAGCCCCCTATTAAGTCCCTACAAAAATGGTAGCGTATATCAATATGTTTAATGCGTTTATGAAATACATTATTCAAGCTTAACTTGAGTGCACCCTGATTATCATTATATAATGCTATAGGGTCTAACTGACCTGTCATTTCATATAATAAACGTATAAATTATTTCATATAATTACGTAAATTTATTGCTTCCTTACAAGCTTCTGTCAAAACCATGTATTCAGCCTCTACGGTAGATAATGCAACTGAATTTGGTTTTTTGGTTTCCCAAAAAACTACGCAACCTGACATTTTAAAGCATCATCCTGTATATGACTTTTTATCAATTACATTATTTCCCCAGTCAGCATCAACATAAAATTATCATACTTATCATATTTTAAGCAATAATATTTAGTTTTCTTTAAATATCTTAAAAGTATATGACAAAGTCTACTGATTATAACATTTATTAAATTGGCTAGGCTATGAAACAGGAAATACAATATCTGGTCTAGTTAGAACAACTAAATACATAAGACCATCATTAAGATTTTGATATAGTGTCTGATCATTACACCTTTCTTCCTTTTTAATATATATTTTATATTCTAAAGGAGTATTAACTGTTTTACAATCTAACATATTAAATTTATCTAATAACTTATTGATGTATTGTTTCTGGCTAAGTGTCATATAACCTATGGGTTTATCAACATAAATATTCATTCCCAAATATTGTTTAATTTTTCCCAAATCTTTAATTTTAAACTGTAATGCTAATACACTTTTTAAATACTCAGTCTCAACATTGTTATTGCAAGAAATGAAAAAATCATCGACATACAGTGTAACAATTGTTTTAAATTTTTTTTAATTTTTAGTATATAAACAAGATTCTGTCCTAGATTCTTTAAATTTCATACTAACAAGACAATCATGAACTTTCTTGTTCAAGGCTCTGAGGACTGCTTGAGACCATAAATAGCTCTCTTTAGTTTAAGTCATCATTTTCGGCACTAGAAAAATAATCTGACTTTTGCATGTATACTGTTTCCTCAATTTCCCCATTCAAGAAAGCTGTGGTTACATCAAGATAAGTAATATCCAAACCTAACTGCACAGATAATGCAAACATTAATCTTATGTAGTATGTCTTACCATTAGTGAAAATGTCTCTAAATAGTCCACATCATATTTTTGCATGAATCCTTTTGCAACAAGTGGAGCACGATAACATACTTCATTGTTACTGTTACACTTTTTCTTCAATACCCACTTGCATTTCACTATAGTACTATCTTTTGGAGCATCCACTAACTCCCAAGCACCATTATCTTCAAAACACTGAAGTTCCTCATTCACAGCTTTTAACCAATTACCTTTTTCTGGCCCTTTCAATGCCTCTTCAAATGATAAATCACTGGCATCATCATTGACCTCGCCTTTAGTACACATAGCTGTAAAACCAAATTTTTCAGGTTTCTTTACCTCTCTTTTTGGCTTACAATATGTAACAGATGTTTCCACCTGAGCATCCTCATACTCACTAGGAATATATGATTCATCAGAGTCACATGATGAAGGCAATTCAGTCAATGTTTTTTCCTCTAGATCAGTCATGTGTACACTGAATACCTACTTTCTTCAATATCTGTCGAATTCTCATTCACTAGTATGGTGGTGTCTGTTTCATTTCTATTCTCACCAAAGATCACATTCCTGCTTGTTGTCACAGATTTAGTCATGAGGTCATAAACTCTGTAGCCTCTGATATATACAAAAGCCTGATAACCTATCTGATAGCCTACAAAAATATGCTTTTTGGACTTTTTGTCGCATTTCTGTCGTTTTTCTTTTGCGACTACCAAATATCCTTAAATGGCTGATATTGGGCTTCTTTCCTGTCCACATTTCATAAGCAGTTTTATTATTTAAACCTGATACCACAATCCTGTTTTGTAATTAAACAGCAGTATTTGTAGCTTTAGCCCAGAATTCTTTACTTAGGTTTGCATCGAATAAAAGACATCTAGCTTTTTCAACGTTTGTACAATTAGCACGTTCACACAGTCCATTCTGTTCTGGCGTATAAGCATTTGTTTTCTGATGAGTAATCCCTTCTTTCTGTAAAAATAAATCAAATTCTCTATTACAAAACTCTCGTCCATTATCACTTCTTAATATCTTGATTCTCTTATTGGTTTGATTTTCAACTTTTGCTTTGAAATCCTTAAAACTTGTCAGGGCTTCGCTCTTATGTTTAAGAAAATACACAAATATCATGCGACTATAATCATCTATAAATAAAATAAAATATCTAGACCCCCCCACAGATTAATTTTCTATTGGTCCACAAATGTCTGTATGTACAATTAAGTAGTTAAGTAGTTCTTTAGCTCTGATTTTGACATTATTATAAGGCAGTCTACTCTGTTTAGCTTCACAATAAACTAAGCATTTTGACTTGAGATATCAACTTTCTCATTGAGTTCCATACCTTCAACAGCACTTCTCATACTATTCAAGCAATTACTGTTAATGTGACTTAATCGACGATGTGACCTAATCGACTGAAGCAGCTATGTGACTTTCAGATCACCTTAGTTTATAAACTCCATTAATTAGTGATGCTGTGGCCACAATTATTCCTTCCTAATTGTAAACAATGCAACAATCCTTGGTAAATGACACCCTATTGCTATTGCTAATAGACTGTGCTATGTAACACATAGAATGTGCTAATAAACTGACTACAGACAACAGGTTGGTTGTCAAATCTGGCACACATAAAACATTTTTTACTGGTATCTGAAAATCACACTCTTCAGTTTTTGTCACAACATTTATATCGCCGATACATAGAACCGTAATTTATTGTTATTTTTATTAATTTATTAATATTTTTTTTAATACAAAACATTCTCCATCCATTCCTCTTTAGCCGTTAAATGTGCACTTGCACACGAAGCAATATACCAGTTGTTTTTGCTAAAATGACCATTTAAAAATACGGCACTGAAAGTTTTTGTCTGTTTTCTAACAGTTTTCTTCTCATTCTGCTTTCTAGACGAATTGAAATCAAATTACGAAGCAAACTGATTCTCCCCGTAAAACCAGAGTCATCAAATAATGTCCTCAGCTTGTCCCATAATTCCTTCGATGTCTTCACATTTTATATATGCACGTACAACGCGGAATCTATTATCAATATCAGCTTCGCTTTTGTCTTCGCGTAATCTGCGGTATCTATTTCCTTTTCAAGTCCACTCGGTATAGTTTTCTCGGCCTTTTAACTTAGGCACATTGACTAAATAGTTCGATGCAATTTTTTTTTATTATTTAAAGATGCAAATAACGATCACACAATAAAAAACAAGAACTGCACTCAACTAACTAACTGCCAACAAAAACGTTATTTTATTGCTCGTACCTGGGCCCATAACCTAAAATGAAACACATGTTTCTAGTTCACTGTCAATTGAATACTGTATAATGTCTGAATGATTGTGGCGTGTTCATATATTTTTTCTCCTTTATTTGGAAACGTTAACGTTAAAAGTTTGTACATTTTTTATAACATTTTTATATCTTTAAAATTTTGTTAGGCAAATTTATTACAAAAAAGACTCACAGAAATTTGTCTCCGTTTGGTTTTTTGTTTTTACCCTGTGTTTCTTAAAAGAATAAGAACAGGTATTTTTGATATTTTTTGAGTTTTAGACAGTGGCGAAAAACCCAAATAAAGGAGAAAAAATATATGAATACTGTATTACAATTTTATAAAAGCAGAATACATTTAATAGACGTTGCACAGTTTTAACACTAGATGGTAGCATTTACACCAAAGTTGATATTTCTAATTACGAGATGTTCTATATAGAAGATGAAACATGGATTCCTTGTTATACGTCAGAGATGAAGCAGCAATGCAAATGGTGGTTGGGATAAGATGAAAGTGCACCAAAAAAAGCAAACACGGTTCAATATACAGGAAAAATATTGACTAAGGTTTTATGAAATTTTTGTGACGCAGTGGTCATATATTACATGGCAAAAGGAGGGGCTGTTAACCGGTGATTATTATACTATTCAGTAACAAACCAACTGGAGGGTGCTTTCACCACGAAAATGCGCGTGCGCACGCGTCTCAGGTTGGTGCAGTAAAATTCCGTGATCTTTGCTTTGAAGTGATAAAGGAATGGGAAGCGATCGCTAGTTCACTGGATAAACATTCAGTTCAATTGATGAGATCAAAGTTGAGGCAGCCGCATATCTTGCACTGTTGAACAAATTACATTATAGTGAGGGTATTAAAAAGTCAAAACGTCGTCGGTTTAACTGTTTTAAATTGTAAGGACGTTGTAAAATAAAACAATCGTTATAAATATCCTGTATTTTCCATTTAACCCTTAGCTACTGAGGTGACATATTTTGACAGGCTTACTGAGGTGAAGTCTTAGAGGTTCAAAAAGAAAACAACAATACGAGCATAACCAATCACAAATACAAGAACTAAAGGATCAATATTTTTTTATTGCGATATAAGAGTAATTGATACATCAATTTGTCTATCGGAACCTTTGGTGTGAAACACTAAACTCAAACATATTTACCACTAAACACCGAATCACTTTTTTAATGTTCCCGACGCATGTTTCGCTAACCCTGTTAGCATTATCAGTAGATGATTTAATCTAATTCTAAAACTAAACTATGTTCTATTTATATGAGAACCCTGATTGCTAACTTACTACCTAGGAAGCGTACTAACTTTAGAACTTTTAATCAATTTTATTTTATTATTAATTTTTATTATTTTTTATTTTTTACATCTATATTTTTTTATATTATATTTATTTGTATTATTATTTTCATTCTATTATTTTAATCTATTTAACTTTTAACCTATTTTAATCTTAAAACAAAAATTTAACAAAAACATAGTTAAACTGAAAACATTTGCAGTTCGTCCTAGTACCATCAACAAAAATTACACTTTTCCACCGCAAATAACTAATATACAAATATAATATTATTTTATTCTTATATTATTCTTTATTCTTTATTCTTTATTCTTATTCTTTGTTCTTAAAAAATATTTCAAATATGTGCGAAATTGCGGCTGAAGGATTGGTTTTCTTTTTTTCGTAACGGTCGTCTGGGTTATCAAATCTAAGACTTGCTAATAATACACTAAAACGATCCCAACTCATTACGGTTCCATCAGTTGCGAATAATAAATGGTCGTCTTCGTGATTGAACACCGCACTGTAGATCAACAAACTTAAAAATGATTTCATTTCTATTTAATTTATATCATTTCGGTTCGGCGTTTGTCCTTGTATTTGTCAGCCATCACTCACATTTTGTGATTTGTTCACCTAACTAGTTCTTCAAATATTTGCTGATCAAATAAAAAGAACTAGATTTCGTTCGGAGTTGCAGACTCACTAGTTGGAGCATTTCTACGTAAACCTAGCAACTATAGTACTATATTATAATGCGGTGTCCACACACATTTGGATGGAGCTGCGTTAGCCATTTAAACTGGTTAGATCCATTAAATTGTTTTTATTTGTTTCAATACCTGAGCCTGAACTGATATGGCCGAAAGATTCTTCGTTTTCGGATAATTCAATTTCAGGCTACGGTCTTGACGTAAATGTCCTCCCTGTGATTCGATACGTCGCTGTCTTCCGCTTAATAAAATTGAAGCAGATCTTCGTTAAAGTCTTAATCTAAATAATTTACTGATTGTTTTGATGATATGGACAGAAAACAGATGTTTTATAGGCAAATTGAAAACTGTCGTAACATATTAAATGCCGCACTTTTACTGACAAGGAGTCTCACAGACCATATAAACAACCATACCAACAGAATGTTATTTGAATTGTGCTAATAAATAAATATTTAGAATTGTGCTAATACTCTACTTTTTCATATACACCTACTCCGATAACTGATTAACAGGTACTGAGCATCTGAAACTCATAGCATTGAACGTCTGAATTGAAGTAGGATCGTCAAATATTAAAAACCCGAAGTCTGGGAGACTCCACCTCTGTAGTTAAGCGTTAAGGTCAAGAACTTTTCGAACAACCCTGATAAAACAATATACAATAAATGAGAGAACAATAGTACAATGAATGAGAGAACAACCTTCAAAATCAACCATAGTTGGATGAACCAGAAATCGTAGATAATCCACTTAGCTTATTTTTCAATAATTAACATTAGTAAAACGTCGACGAGATTTTCACGAATGTTCAGAAATATTCACGAGAAATGTATACATAACGGGTTCTCAAGCTATGCTTAATATTCAGCTTGTAGCAAGCTGCTTAAGAATCAGCGGGACAAACGTTTCTTTCGCCAAATTATAGTAAATATGTGCACTTATGAAATCACGGACGAGTGGAGGAGCCTACTTTATATGCGTTTATAGAAGACCATAGAAAAAGTGTAAATTAATAGTCTTAAAATATTACACCAAGTAATAACAGAAGTACAGAAGTATTAACCTTCAAGAAAAGCACTTCGAGGCTTCCCGATTCAGGAGCACATGGGTATGCCATTTACATGGGTAGGTTTTTGATTAGCAATATGTTTTGATTAAATTATCTTTTTTTTTTTTTTTATTTAAACCTCAATCAGTATAGGAAAAGACTATATCTATAGAATGTTCCAAAAAATATTAATAATATTCATAATACCTCATTTTAACGATATGAGGTTAAAATTCAACCTATCATATCTAGGCGAAATTAATAGAAAAAAATATTCTTCCAACGGTATTTAAAAGGGGACTTAATGTGCTTTCAGATACTTATTACATAATTTAGTTATATTAAAAACATATATTTTTTATTTAGTTAGGTATATATATTAGGTATATAAAATATAGTATATATATTATGTATATATTAGGTATATAAAATATATATTTATTTAGTTAGGTAAAATTCACTGGTTCTAAAACAATAATCGATCATAAATAATATTAGCTGCCTCATAAAACGCTTCTACTTCAGAAGCACAGCGAGTATGAAACACGATAAATAAATATTCAAAAAAAGAAAAATAAAAGTTTTCAATAAAAATACCATAGAAAATATAATATTTATGATTCACTTACCACAAATTGTGTCAAGATCGAAAAAAAACACACTATTTGTGCAAAAGGGTCATTTAAATAAATTGACAAAACACTGACACAACAACAGCACTGGGTGGCGTATACCCATAGAAAGACTTCGGTCGCTAATATTTTTGTTAGTATTCACATCTTAAGTTGACTATGGTGGATCTGGGGGTCTGTAGTGGGGATAGTAAAATTCCCCCCAATCGTGATAAATAAAATTCCCCACTCAATGTCACCAACTCAAAAACTCAACGTGACCATTTATAAGGGAAAACACTTTTAATTTACCCCTGGGTAGCCAGTATACAGGGCTTCTCTTGAGGGTTAATATACTACATTGAATCCACAGATCTCATAATTGTTACTAGTCAGAATGTTTACAGAATTTATAATGTGTTTATAAATAATAGAATGTCCTTTACAGAGAAGCATATATACAAATAGATTACATCAATGATATAATATCATATGGTATATATCAACCGCAAAACAAAAAAGGCGCTATATTTAATACATTACATAATATAGGACCCACACTAATTTCCTTAATAAGGAAGAAATTATTTCCATTCCTTAATAAGGAAGAAATTCGCCACATTTCTCAAAGCTCCTGAATTGTACCTGGTACATATAGAGGTTATGAAGCAGCTCTCACGTTTTCAGGTTAAGCTTCTGTTTTCTTTCAGCTCAGCTTAAAATATGGAACCTCAATTACGTAAAAACTTCATGCCTTCATAATATGGAATCGAGGGTAAGAATTTTCAGGGATATCCTTTTTTCAGCTTCGAACAGCTTCTAAGTAACTTCAGAAGCACTTAAAGTATGAAAAGTAATGCATGAAAAAGAGTAATGGTCGCAAACAAATTATAAAATCGTTTGCTTTTTTTTCCAGAGTAAGATAGGAACTTTTACTCCAACAGGTATAGATTTTGGAGTTTCGATATCCTTAATTTATTTTGCCTTCTTGCAGATATATTTATAACTTGCTATGTCAGTTTTATAGTGCATCTGGTCTCTAATAAGGATGTTACCGTTTTTGGTGTTACACTGGGATATAAAACTTTTGCAAAGATTAAATTCGAAGTGCCTCTGCCCAGGTGAACGCACAACTTTTACAACAACTGTTTTCCAATCGAACTTTATTCCAGCTAGAGATCGAACAGTTGCGAATTCGAAAAAAAGATTTGTGTACTCTTGAGGAACTGTTGTGACACCAAACCTTTTAATATATTTTTTAATATGTGCGAAAATTCTGTCGGGTGGAAGAAACGAATGCCCAATTTTTTTAACAATTTTAACCATTTTAACCTTTGCGTTAAGACATTTTTCAAAAACCGTAGACTTAACATTGCCATTATATAAAAACTTTTATTTTGAACTCCACATCCATCTGAATCTGCATCTGCCATCTGCATTTTTTACAGTTAATGTAATGTAACCGTCAACGCAACGCACATTATTTTTATCGGATCTATCTAGTTTGGAAAGTAATATTCTAATACTTGCCTGTTTTTAGATAGTTTAGAAACTAACTAAAATATTTGTAAGCCAATATAGAGTTGATGTATCGGAAATTAAATCTTAAAGTTCACGTAAAAAATGCTTTAACGTTACAAAATTTGGCAAAACCTTCATTATGCAAAAAGTTGATATATCTGGGTTTGAAACTAAATGACTCATACCTATATACGTATTCTTATTATCCTTTTTGTCCTTTAGCACGTATTTCAAATCCTTCAAGATGTCCTATACATCGAATATACTGCTGTAGGTGTTTCTATAAGCCGGCTTTGTATATTAAGCTTTTTAATATTTTGTCGGTTGACGTCAATATTCTTGGCATCATGGATATAGCAATTAGACGTCGATTTTTCACATCCTGTTCAGTATACTTTAGTTATGTTTCTCTGGGTGCTACTTTCTGCCCTTCTTCTGCAGATGAGGTTAAATATAGGAGATTGTGGTAAATCTGATTATTGATCGTTGGTTGGTAGTTATACTAGTCTCTGGTTTTCTGATTTTGTGGTTTGTCTCTGAGTGATATCCCTGTGATCTGATTTAGACAACACATCTGGAATACCTCTACCTTATTTATATCCATATTATGTATCGTTGATATTTCTGAACCATAATCAGGGATCAGAAGAGATGAATCTGGTTGTCATAAAAATGTTGTTCCTATAGAAGCCGTTTTAAGGATGCTAATAAATGCTTCTGTGGCCCAACAACCTTGTTTTTGTCTGCTGCGTTCAATGCAACTTTCTTTTCTTATAAGTATTTAAACTACTAAGTACTAAGAAATAGTATCTTTGTCTAACTACCGGTATCTAGCTGTACTATGGTTTTTGAGTCATTTAATCAATGATAGAGATCTGTATTAGTATAAATATATATAACACTGCCATTCACAAGATTTAGGTTATTGAACTATTTGAAGCATATTGAATCTCACATCATACTATGAATGTTCCTCTTTTAATGCCCACAACTTTAATGTTGAATAGTAAGTCAGTAGGAGACAAAGTCCCCCTGACGAACCTCATTCAATTGGAAATGCTGTGAACAATTCACTTTGGATTCGAATACTGCTAATTAAGACATTATATGCCGCCTTTAAGAATCGAGTGATTTTTTTCTAGAAAATGTAAATTTTTTAGTTCTTTCCACAGTGCAGGTCAATATATGCAATCAAATTCAGACTTGAAGCA
The DNA here is from genome assembly GCA_031761425.1 of Cosmopolites sordidus. Classification (NCBI taxonomy): domain Eukaryota; kingdom Metazoa; phylum Arthropoda; class Insecta; order Coleoptera; family Curculionidae; genus Cosmopolites; species Cosmopolites sordidus. Next base: position 64,661 of record JARFXV010000466.1, on the reverse strand, counting down.
AATAAAGACTATAAGTATTTTCTATACAAATGTATGTATATACATGTACTTATATCCAATAGAACAAATATCTACGTCTTAGTTTAAAAATTCCTTCTTGTAATATTCCTAGTAAATCAAAATAAGTACTTTGACATCATATTTACTACTTACGCTATTAGTTATTTGCTTTTACGGTCCAAATGACACCACTCCACAATACCCACTCTTTGAATTTTCTGGTTTGTACGTGTTTTCAGTTTATTTTTCTTTACTACTCCGGCTTTAGTCATTTTTAGTACTATGACCTTTCGTATGAAATATGGCTCAAAATATGGCTCTTGTATTACTTTATTCACTATTTAGCCAGATTGAGTGTTAAGGATCAATCATATGAAAATATAAGACCCATAGATCTTCTCAGTTTATGAATGTTTGGGAGAGTATAAAAGCCAGATAGATCGGCGGTTGCCCAACATATTTATGAAAATAACTATCATACAAATTTAAGTAATTTAAAATTGCTTAAAGGTCTAAAAGATAGGAGGCTACTTGGTGAATATGGAAGCATTGAAACAGTAAAATGGAAAAATAGTTTAAATAAGAATAAACGGTAAGTAATTTTTTACGCTTCGGTAAATTTAACACGATTCACTGAGATAAAATTAGGTATACCTATGTGAAACCTTAACCTTTAGAACTAGGCTTAGCTTAGTAATCCTAGTAATAATTTATAAATAGTGCTTTTAAAATACTTGTCCGACATATTGGCACAACTGTTGTCAACTTAGAAGTTAATAATATTCAATTGTTATATATTTTATTCCTGATTACATATTTAAAAAAAAATCTGAATATCTACAATACTAATTAAAAACATAATGCGTAAAACTAAAACTGATTATTTATTGACGTATAAATTTATTTATTATTACTGAAGGGGCTTCAAATTATTTTAAGTACGCTTTCAAAGTCCTTTCGGATTTTATCCCCTTGAAATTATAAATTAAGTTTTCGTCTCTTGACAGAAATGTAAACGGAACTTGAAAGTGCGTCGCTCTCGGAATTACAAATGGCTTTTTTTTCTTCGTCGATGGCATCTTTTTCGAGTTCAAAGATATTTATGATGAAGAAAAAACAGGCGTTTAGAGTTAAGTTTGTAATTGTAAGATTGCTGTAAGATTTTAAACGTTTTGTTTGGTTTATATATTTCTATAGGGGCCATCAAAATAACGAAGGGCATATGAAATATTGAACAACTCACTATAAATAACGGATATATTAGGGTTTTTGAATTATAACTTTTTTTTTGTTTAGTATCAGGTATTATTTATATATGATATATTGGACATTTATGTTTTATGATTTTGGAAAAATTCTGAAAAAAAAAATATTCAGTTATATTGTGTCATAAGTGGCATTTAGCAATTGTCACGTTTCCAACAGTATTAGAGATGCTGTCGAGAAGTACTACTGGACTTTATGAAAACTCAAGCTCCATGTGGTTTGTTCGTTCTGTAAAGGTTCGTTTCTGTTTTTTCATCCATTTGTTCTGTGAAGGGTCACGACCGGATTGATATCCGGAATAATATAGGAACATTATCTATCACCCATGAAAATATTCGATGTATATGTATATATACATACGTGGGTAGATGTAAAGGTGTTTCAAGAATAGCATGGTAGTTTTCTTTACTCCAAATGCAACAATGCTTGTTTATTTACGAAGCCAAAAATTCTTCATCGCTGAAGATCGTTTTTCATGAAATAATGGATCTGTTTCAAGTTGATCTAATTCCTAATCTGCAAAATTTGTATTCAACAATGGCCAACAATTGGTTTGAGTCATTGTGTTAATTGAATTGTATTTGCCTTTAAATACCAATCTTTATGAAGAATAATCCATCTAGTGCCATAAGAAAGCCCAAGTTCCTGAGAATGACGTGTAATTCATTGTTTTGGTTTTTCATTCACCCTTTGGTTCACAACATCGATGTTTTTAGCAATACCTTTGAGTTGTTGATGGGTTGGGTTCTTAACATCACGAATACTACCATTTGATTCAAATTGTGCAATTGTAAATCTTTTCATGATGATGTGCCAAACAATACTAAACACAAATGTCAATTTTGATCGGAATGTGATAAAAATGGCTGCTGTGACGTATTAAAAAATTTATTGTACTAGTCTGAAAACCCTATATATATATATATATATATATATATATATATATATATATATATATATATATATATATATATATATGCCCACAAGATAGCGTAACGGGACCATGGAGGGAAATACTACTGAAACCTTTCACCCTTTCTCCACCGATCGCCTTCGTCCAACTGTCACCATGTCAGTCAACAACTTATAGTTTCATCGACTTCCCGTCGGACGGCGTATACATGCAATGTTAGATTTCTTTGTATTACGTCCAATGAGACAAGAGTAGCCGGGTGAGAGAGCATATGTCGGTACCCTGATGGGTTTGAATGCCAAGAGACAAAACATGTGCCCTCGAATGCATCTCAGAGCCTTTGTACTTCTGCTTACACTTTGTGGGTCAGTTCTTCTGTCTGTCTATATTATAGTTTATCATTAGTTCACTCATTTTTGTTTTCCTAGCTATGATTAATTTAATCATTTGTTCTATATCTTCCCCTCCTGCTAGTTGCTGATTTTTTGATACTTTTGTGCATTATCCTTAAACTACTTTCCATTCCAGCTCCATACAATTCCGTCCACTTTAAGTTTTTTGTACCGCCATTTTTACCCTGACCTCATAATGCTTTTACCGTTCCTCTAATTTTCTCTTGCATCAATCTTTCATTGACAGTTATCATTTATAAAAAAAAATTCCTCCTTTTTCTCTGTTTTTCCATTGCCTCACTTTATATTTATATTCCTTAATTTTTATTCAACATATTCTTTACCGCAATTTCTGCACTACTTCTACTTATATGTCCTTTCTTAAGTGTCGTTTAATGACGTTGTTGATGTGGTTGATTTTCATCTTCCAGTTCCACCTTAAGACCTGTTATTACCCTATTATTTCTCTTCGCTGTAATACCCTTCAACATATCTTTTACATCATTTTCATTCTCGCTTTCGTTCTCTTCTGTTGGCTATTGAGTGGTGACTACACAATAATCACTTTCTGTCCCCATTATCATTGTGCCATGAACGCGAAAAGAAATATCAACCTACGTCAACAGTTCTAAAGTCGAATTTATTATCAGTCTCTGGGTTGCCAAACATTTCTCTCACTCCGACACCAATGGAGTTTATTTCTACAGCCGTCTTTCTCTCGCTTTCTAGTTCTACCTAACCTTTATTTTTCTTTGTTTAATTTACTGATTAATTACAAATTTACTAATTAATTTGATTTCTAACAATACCTGCATTTTATGCAGGTATTACTATTCTTACCACTATGCTGTTATTGCCTTCCTAAATTAATCATAAGGCATCAACTGCAAATTATTATTCACTACAATACCCGATTTTAAGAAATTTTTATAGGTAAACAATAATTTACGTATTTTTTTTCCGTACATATTCAATAATTTACGTATTTACTTTGGCAAAAAATAGGTATTTAAAGGTCTTTAGATCTGATACACTGACAATACCGAACTGCTTTGTTTTATTGCATTTTACGTAGCATTTTAGTCCCCAAACCATATAAAGTTACATTACTGACATACATGAGTAGACCATACAGTTATTACTACTATCACTAGTACCAGCTACTATGATGCTACTACTCAAAACTTGAAAGTAAATGTTCTTTAGGGGTCAATTTTAATTTAAATATTTATAGAAGCAAACTAATTTATGCCGCATAGAAAATCGAGGATCGAAGTATCGAATTCTCGAAAGAAACTATTATAAAAATAAATAAATATATATATATATATATATATATATATATATATATATATATATATATATATATATATATATATATATTGTTAAAGAAGGGCCGTTTGTGAATGTCAGCGGAAATGACGCACAATCGCCGCAGTGCAATTGCCGCGTGCCTACTCCCAGAATGTTTTACACTCATTTAGGCGCCATTTCTAACCGTATCGTCTGTCTGTGTGCTGAGCTGTGGAAGATTATAATGTATAAGAAAATTGAGCCGACTGTGAGATACGATCTGTAATTCGATTCTCGAATGTAAAAAACTTGGCAGCAGCGGAAATTCACCGCCAGATTTGTGAGACCTTTATATAGAAATAGTAGAATCGGAGTTTATTATTTTAACATTCAAGATTTGCGGGTATGTGCTCTTCTATATCTGAATAGGTCTATTCTATATTAGATAACGTGACCACCCTCCGGAGATTCGAACTGGCCAGGAGTTGGGATGCATCTATTTCTAGGCTTCGGCCCTTGATACTGCTGAACCAGTTGTCTCCATTTAGTTGGAGGTAGTCACCTCCCATTCTCTTCAATATTTTGTCGAGAGCATCGTTGTAGCGAACTTTTTGACCTTCATACGTTCACCTGAAGTCAGTAACATACCCTTTCCTAGACGATGGTTTTGATCTTCCTTATTTGATTTTTGATTACACCGTTTGATTTATTATCTAGCTCAGATAACAAAGCTGAGTGTTCGTATAAGTATAGTGATCTCACGAAATTCTTAAAATTATTTTCTTCGTTCCAAGTGCAATTATTTTAAATTATTCAATGGCAATTTTTTAAATCACCTGTAATATTATATTTTTAGTCAATTTGTAACAATTTTTTATACTAGCGGAATACGGAACTAAAAAAATATAGACTTAGAGAACTACCAGAGGAAAAAAAAAAGATGTTCTAATGAGACTAAGGTACAATTTGAATGGAAAATTATTAATATATAAGAATATAAATCAAAATAACTTACATATTAGTGTGAAAACTATAGGGGTCTGTTGGTAAATTGCAAATTCAGTAGGTGTTTGCATTATAAATTATTATTATTATTAAACAGAGCGGAATTTAGAGCTTATACCTTCACTAAAGACAATGTATTTTAATTCACAAAATTTGATTCATGAAAAAGCGACTGAAAACAAACGTAGATACACATTCGAATTTTGTAGACCTTACAAAGGCCTACTGGAAAATTTCTAGTAAAAAACGTATTTCTAGTAAATACTTGAAAAATATCCTATCAAATATTAATACTATACAAATATAGCTAAAGGAATGTACACACATAGAATGTATGTTATGTACTAAAGAAGTAAAACCGTAATATTTCTTCAAACTAAACAAAAACCTTCGACATGTTTGTGTCACGAACTTTATTTAGTAATATTTTTTTATTCTATTTTAGTTAAATGTGATATAAAGTGCAGAGCAATAGGAATAATTGTCGGAAATAGAACTGTAAATATATTGCTTGATGCCGATGACCAAGTAGTTTACGACCCTACTCAAGATTACGAAGCAATTCTTGTAGAATAGGTCTACAAGTAACTATTTGAGAATATTATGACAGTTGTACGAGTGGAGGTTAAAACTATATATAAATGAAACGGAATATGTATGCATATGTTCTCGTATAGATTGCCAAAAGCAATACATTCAACGAAAAATAGGAACATTATAAATTCGTATGAAAATTATTCGTGCCTAGTGTCAAACTAGCAAATGATGGAAAGCGTGATTAAATGATTAGCAACAGAGAGAATGATAACAAAAACTTGATTTCCTGCATTCGATGCACCATTCTAAGGATTTTGCTTTCAGTGCTATTGGAGGAAAATGAAAGAAGAATAAAAAAGTATATACTTTAAACCACAGTGGAATGCTTTCAATCATATATGGATATGAAGGGTGACAAGTCAGGACAATTATCTTAAATAGGTTACTGTAAACAAAAATTAAATTTCTTACAAAATATTAAGCCAAATCTAGTGTTTAGAGAGTCAGAAACGAGGAAATACGAGATAAAATACCATCAGATATCAACAAAAGTAACACCATTAATTCAGAACAGGAATATGTTGTAGTAACTTTACGATAATATAATACAAAAATATGACTTAAAAAAAAGAATTCCTTTGCTTCCATGTAACTCTAACAGTGTTTACTGCTATTATCATCAGTGATACTAAAACACCAAAAACATAAAACTTATGACCTAGTTAACTTTGCCTTAGTTAGATAAATTTGCCTTTTTTTTCAGGAAAAAGTAGCGATAATTACTAAATAGTCTGTTCATAAAATATTCTAGATAAATGAGCTGAAACCCTAATATACGTCGTAAAAGCGACATCATTAAATCAAATTTTTAAAATGAACCATATGCATCTTTATTTGAGCATCTTACTAATTCAAAATGTGTTCGTAAAATTAAATTTGGAAACATTATTTTTGTTTTAAATATTTTTACCAAATTTTACTAAAATTAGAAAATGCATTTTACTTATTTACTTGCCTCGTGTGGACATATGTATAATCATAATACTAGAAAAATACTTTGGAGGCATACCAGAAAAATATTTAAATATCTACTGATTTATGTTCCTTATATCAAATCTCAAACTCAAATATATCAAACTATCTCCAGAGGACAAGAGAAATTATCATTTCTCATTGGCAATTTTCTTTATTTCAAAAACTTTGGAGGGCTATATCCTTTTACTCAGTAATCCTCAAACTAAATATTTCCAAGAAGATTGCGATTCTCGTTACAATTGGTGGCTTAACCGCTACTGTTTGCGTTGTGGTTGACATAAATCTTCTCGAATTGTAGAAGGGTGAAGGAGTCTGACGAAAAAGGGCGTTTGTAATGCGAAGATCCTAACGTTTACGATTGCTTTTTACGATTCCATGGTAAATAAAATACGATTTGTAATTTATGACGGAGATATAAAGTTACATATAAAATATAACAAACTCTGATTGAATTGAAAATTTTTGATTTCGTTAATTCTTACTATTGCTTATTCAGAAATTGTACTATTTTATCTTATATAGTTTATACATTATTATTTAAATATCTAGACTAATAGTACTTATTAAGGATGTGTTTATTAAGGAAACCTTTATGAATCATCACAACAATCCACAACGTATTTTATAAATTCCCATATGAAATTTAATAAAGTATCTGAAGAGTTATTATAATTATTAAAATTAACATTGTTAATAGTTGTAAATTGTAAATTGTAGAAACAGAACTTTTTCAGGGCTTGTCGGAGTTCCTGTTTTCTTAAATGGTACCTTTCGGTATTATGTTCTTATTGCTTGTTAAAGTCGTAATTATCTCCTTCTCTTTGTGTCAATTGTAATCCTCGTAATCACTTAATGCAAGAATGCAATAATATAATGTAAGCAAATATTGCTGTTCCATTTTTGCTACAAGAGAGAATGTTTCACATCCATTGATGTTGGAAAGTTGTCTGGAGCAGTCCTAGTCTTCCAGTTTCACAAAAAAAGGTGATGCACATCCTCAATCGCAATTGAAATTCATTTCATGATTCACGATAATTTTCCATATCCAACTTTATTATTTAATTTGTTTTATTATTCATTCACTGGCCTGAAAGCATTGGCTAAAAGAGCCATTAATCATAGTAAACAAACTTCACAGAATATATAACGGAATTTCCTCTCACTCTTTTTTGGAAGGGTGTCTGGAGGCTCCTTCAGATATATCAGGCGCCAACAACAAAACTTGGCTAATTTGTTCTAATCAATATATAATGGTCAGAATCTATGAATTCTATGAACTATCACCATTCTAATTTTCTATTTGGTATAGGTGATAAACTGGCATCTGAATAGCCTTTAGGTCTAATCGCCTTTAAGTCTAACCCCATCAAAACTGTAAATTGTCTTACGTTCATTGAACTACTTAATCACCGGAGATCCAAGTTCCTCATAAGAACTGCAGTTCGCATCCGTTCTCTATTTATAACCACAGTGAAGAAGGCTATTTTAGAACTACCTTTTAATAATGTTAACATTGTGACTATGGAGCCAATGTTTTTATTTGATGTTTACCCAATGTGTCGACCCAAATCAACTTCCATATTGCTAAATCCAATAATTCTTCAACTACCACTGATTACACTGCCAAACAACGTAAATGTTTCGGACTTAAAAATAGCTGATTCTTATGTATTTCCACCTGCTGGATTAAAAAATCACCATAAAAATTACCAATTGGCTTTTGCTTTGGAGATAAAGTGACATGTAATTTTTTATAGCCTACATTTTCAGTTTGGCGGAAATTTTGTTTTCGGGAGTTGTCACACCTGTCAACCGACAAAACACAACGTTCTCCAGTTGTGTAGGTTATAAACATAATTACTTTTGCTGCGAGTGTGAGTTTTATATTGTTTCTGTTGTAATTAGTGCAGAATTTCCCGTTTTAAAGTGCTTTTAAAGTGTAAAGTTTGTTAAATCAAAATGCCTCGAAAATGTGTAAATTTAGTAAATAATTTTTGTTTCATTTGTGGTGAAATAACATTTTCGTCACAGAAACACAACCTGACGCCTATTGTGAAGACTGCCTAACACCATTATTTTGGTATGAAGGTAGGGGACCAGGGTCCTCATATATGTTGCAACTCTTTTTCCATAAAACCAAATACACAAAAGGTCCACCATACGTAAAAGGAATCACTGATAGGATAGGCACACTATTAAGAAAAAATAAGATCAGTACAGATCAACAAACAACTGCAAGTCACACAAAACTGACGCAAACATCCTAAAAAACCCCATGGGCAACGTCAGACTGGAAAATTATGTGGTATATAGCATACCTTGTTCCGACTGCAACAAAACATAAATATGACAAACATGTAGATGGATCTCGGTTAGAATACAGGGACATCAAAACTTAAAAAACAAACAAACCACTTCCGCTCTGTTCCAGTACCATCTAGGAGCCAAAGAAACAGCAAATATCGAAAAGTACAAGATCCGAATAATCAGAGAAGTCCTTGAAATAGAAGAAAGGAGTAGGCTAAATATGCGAAACCACGCTCGCAATATTCCAAAAGTATGGGAATCGCTTATGAAGAAAGAACTAACACAGCGCAGCCGAGAGCTCTGAACCACGCCACGCCGAGCTCTGAAACAGCACTGAACCACGCCGATACAATTTGCGTAGCCACATTCTATAAGAGCAAGCACAATGACTCGTGCATCTCAGTTGGATCCTTCATACGAAGCAAACAACACTTGAAAATGTCAAATTAGATTTTGGCGTAACGTCGTGACTCTTTGCTGAATAATATAAATACATGTCAGCAGTCAAGGTTTAAAACATTCGTTTAAGATAAAATAATGTATGCCTATTTTATATTAGCAGAACTATAACAAAAACATTCTGATTGATCTGACTGATCTCGCTCAGTCTGTCTACCATCTGTTTTGGACCTTTTAACATGACCTGGTTTCTAAGCCTCTTAAAACAGTTAAAAAACACTAAAACTTATCTGTGTATCATTAAAATGTTTTTCAATGTAGTTAAAGGAGCTATTTAACTGAACCATTCCTAGATACTTTTAAATGTAAATGGCTTAGTGGTCTTAAAGTAGATCGTTACTCCTAAGTTGAGACTATTTCTTAACCGCGAGCAGAACTACTCAAAACAAACATTATTTTTCAAATTCCATTTTTTAAATATCTTTAAAATTAGGCCGCTTTAGCCTTTACTACTCGAGTGCCCGCAAATTCAAAATGAACAGAACACCTGAAGAATAGTAAATTTGTTGACATGCTGTTAATTTATAGCCGGCCTCGGTGGTCTGGTGGGTTAGTCGCCTGTCTGGCAATCCAAAGGTAGCTGGTTCAATTCCAGCGCTCAGATGGGTGCTTTTCTTCAATTCTTCTGTCCGTCTTACTTCCTACCCTACACACACAATTATATACACTCAAATACACACACACACACACCCACACTTATCCACACCTAAATGTCTGTGATTGTTTCTAGCTAAGAGTGTAAAATCCGACAACGAATTACCCCTTAGTCAGGCCAGATAAAGGCTGGGTAAGGCCGGATGCCTTCTGAGAAGTGTTCTACGTTGGTCACTCGCAAGTCGGTAGGTTTACTGATAGACTTATGGGTAGGCACATAACCAAGGGTTAATAGCCTGAGGGGGGTTCTGGCCTGGGTTTGTCGGTAGCTGATGACCGTTGTTCGGAACCCACGTTAAGCTGTAAGTCCAGTCGCTAAATAGCCTTAAATGCTGATGCACCTCTAACCGTAAATCCCTTCCTTTTCGTTTTGTTAATTTACGTAGCGTGCCTTTGAAATGCCAATGCTGCATCTCAGCTTTTCGCTGAACGTTTTCCTTTTCAGGTTCACCCATTGCCAAAATCATTTATTCGGGTTGTGCAAAGACTGGTGATTTGAGGGAACATCGTGAAGGACACGTGGGAAGATTGGGAGTACTTGAAAATATGCAACGGGAGGAATACATTTTTAATCTGGTCGAGGAAGAACCAACAAGTACTCGAAAATAACACGACAAGTTGAACTGGGTCAAAAAAAAGATTTTACAACATTGCGGGAAAATCAGTTGTACCCATTTCATCGGCAACGAGTTCAAGTTTTAAAGCCACAAAACCATCCTAAGACAGTTCAGCTCTGCGAGTGGCTTGTACACTAATATGAGACGAATCAAAACTTTACCAGAAACATTTTGGTGGACGAGGCTTTATTTACCCGAAATGAAATTCACAATTTGCACAATATTCATTTTTGGGTACTTGATAATCCTCATGCTTCCAGGCAAACAACTTTTCAACTTATATTTTTGGCCAATGAGTCAGCGGCAATTGTCAACGGTATTCTAGTTGGGTCTTTTATCTTGTCGGAAGGGTTAAAGAGCGAAAACTATATCGAATTTTTACAAAATCGTCTTACAGGTCTTCTGGAAAATATGCCTTTGAATGTCAAGCAGAACATGTGGTTCTTACACAATGGAGCGCAGCCCATTTTAGGCATGAAGTGCGGCAGTTCGTAGACATAACTTTTCCTAATAAGTGGGTAGGTCATAGAGGGCCAGTTGCGTGGCCGGCTAGGTCACCAGATCTTAACCTTTACGATTTTTTTTGTAGGGTTACATGAAAGGCATAGTTTTTAAAACGCCAGTTGATACGAGGAAATATCTTATTGATCGCATAGAATAGGCTGGCGAGACTATTAGGGGAAAACTTTTATCACTATTAGACACATGCACCGACTCTTGGGTACATTGCGCTGAACTATCAGTGGAACGGATCGGTCCCACTTTGCATATTTTCTTTAAGTACAAGGCGCGAACAAACTGGACCGGAATGAATAATGTTTTTGAAATTAATATGGTAAGTTTTTCATCTTTCAGTTTTTTTTGCCGGTTGCGTTGGCGCGGACGGTAAGGCGGTGACTTGCCGCTGCTGTGCCGAAACCGCAGTTGGCCGGCGCGTAGTTGGTTTGATTCCAGTGCTCGAATGGTTGTTTTTCTTTCTTTCTTCTGTCTGTAGTTACTTCCTACCCCACACACACACACATATACATTTACACAAACACGCACATGCACACACATGCACAAACATATCTACACTTAAATGTATGTAATTGTTTCTAGGCAAAAGTGTAAAATTCGACAACTAATTACCCCTCAGTCAAGCCAGTTAACAGCTGGGTAAGGCCGGATACCTTCTTAGAAGTGATCTACGTTGGTCACTCGCCAGTCGGTAGGCTTTCTAATAGACTAGTGGGTAAGCACATAACCAAGGGCTGATAGCCTGAGGAGGTACTGGCCTGGGTTGTCTGTCGGTGGCTGATGACCGTGGTTTGGAACCCATGTTCAGTTTTAGGTCCAGTCGCTAAATAACCTTAGTTAACTCCTCTAACCCCAAAACCTTTAAAACCCTTTTCTTTTCAGTTTTTTTGAAAAATGGTATTAAAAAAATGTTTCTTTTATCGGGTTTTATAAACGCTGTTAAAAAAAGGTCTCAACTTAGGAATCACACTGTCTATTTAATATTTTAGACTATTAATATTTTTTCAAAATTATTAGACTTAATATAATATATCATATAATGATCTTATAGCGCTAAAAATATTTTTTAAATAATTTGGGGCTTTTATTAAAATTATTTCTGTTAGTCTCAGAAAAAGTGAGAAATTTTCATTTATTATGGACATTTTTAATTTCTTCTTCAATAATCTTCAAATTCCGTTTATCGATTGATAAACGAATTGGAATGGTTCTGATGTCTTATACTGATTTTTTTATAGCTGTTATAAATGTTTTCAAATAGAGAAAGGTGAACGACTCATTGATCAAGAAAAAAAAGATTGTAATGCGAATACCTTCATGTTTACGATGGTCTTTTACGATTCGATTGTAAATAAAATAAAATTTGTAATTTATAGTCAAGATCTGAAGATACTACTGAAATAAGATAAAGTTTGATTCAATTAACTTATCCTATTATGATTTTCACCATTTCTTGCTGGAAGCTGCTTTTCATTTACCAACAAAATTACAAAAGACATAAATCAAAATATTTTCCGCTGTTTGATATAATTTTGCCTTTTTAGCAAAAATGGTATTTCGTAGCGAGAGAATAATCTATCATCAGACACAGTCCATTTATCAATCAATTTTCGAACTTTTTCGTAATTACAAAAATGTAATAGCTAAGAGGGTGTTCATCGACTCGAACAAATGTAAGTCTGGTGAATCAGTTAGGTGCGGATGAATTTTGCATTTCAATTAAAAATTTCCTAAATTCAAATAGATCTTTGTTCACAGGTTTTGTGACATGTGGCCGAGCCCTATCCAGTCAAAGATTTATCATTCACCAATTATTGGTTATGCTTGGATTTTTATAAATAATAATTAGTTATATATACTGTATATTTAGAAACATATTAATGATTCAACAAGCAAAGATTATTAACAAAATAGTCTAACATATAGGCCATAACATATATTTAACAATAGCCTAACATATAACATATATTAGGTTGATGCAAAAGTTCGTCCCATTTTGTTTAGTAAAATTGAGGAAACATGTATTTATTAAAATTTATATTTAATCAATATATCATTTACGTTGTATTTACCATTCTGTTCGATAACCTGTCTCCACTTCTAGGGTAGCTGCATAATCGTAGCTCGTAGCATAATCGATAACTGCATAATTATAAGGTATGTATAATTCTATGGTATATATTCTATATATCATAGAAGTTTTGAGGTTTCTGACTAAAGAACTGATGTGAGTAGGTTATTTTTACATTTTTCCAAGGAAGCAAAAATGTTACAATTTTACAAGTCGAAACTGTTTCGAAATTACGCAAATATATGATAGCAGGAGGAGGAGGAGGCCGCAATGTCGGGAGAGTACGGTGGATGGACCAAAACATCCCTCTTGTGTTATCGATTTCGGTTGAATTCAGGTATTTGTTAACAATATTTCTCCAAATTTATGGCCTTGTTTTCAAGTAACAGCTCGTAATAAACGATTCCTTTCAGTCCCATTAAATGCAAATGGTCATTCCAAGTTGACGTAATTGCTTTGATATTGTTGACTGCTTGATTTCTAGTATTTCTTCAATCCCTGGAGTTGGTGCCGATCAGCCTCAGCGGAATCGTTAAGAATAACGATATACGTCACACGACATACGTACAATATCGTCACTAACGACATTGTAATCGTCAACGACATCTTCACTGTACACAACACATTATTTTCCATAGTGCTCGTTGAAATTCCTTCTGCCAAACAACATCAAAACTTTATAGTCCAAGACCCCAGCGCCCACAGACGTTACTTATTTTCTCATAAATAATATGTATAAGATAAAGTAGTGTTAGTACGTACTTTGAGTGTGTGCGTACCTGCTAGCTTGCGCCGACGGCCAAATCATAGATACCAGGTGCTAAAGGTAGGTAAAAACAGTACTCAATTTTCTTAAAGTCTCAGTGTTGATTTTTACACATATTTTAGAGAATATTGTAAAAAATTGATAATCATTACTACCAGACACTTTCCGTTGGCGCTTACTCTTATCAGACGCTTTAAAGCTCCTAAAAAAATAATGTAACTTTACTTATAATCTCATTCTTCATTTTTATATATGATACTCAGGGAACTATTACAATACTTTTGATCAGCAGCCAAACCAATTGGAGGGGCCAATCATCCTCCCAGACAGACATAAAAAGTCGCTATGCGTATGACCGCGAGTATGATAATTAGATTGTTTTATAAAATAACATTATAAAACGTATGTTATTAATGGTCTAATGAAAGACTTTAATTGGTACGGTAATTAGGTCCGTACGTCCTAATAGGTAGGTGAGACGGTAATTGGTCCCCATCGAACCAGTTAAAATGATAATGATTGTCTTCCAACGTCCACCCACTATTTTCAGGACTGGAAATATTAAATTTCTTCGTATGAGCATTATTCCAGAGACTAGTGATGTAATTAGCTCGTCGGAACTGCTGTAAAAGCTCACTCTTGCATGGTGGTAAGTTGCTCGCATCAAAGTTTTTGACATTTTTGCGATGGAACTCTTCATCCACGTCAGAAACCATGTAAGTGTTGATGAATAGTTGAAGTCGAGCAGCATCTACGTCAATTATTCCGGCCACGTTATAGAATTTCCACCACGTTATAGAATATACAAATACATTTCTATATTGTGTTAAAAACATTTTCCTCCAGTTCTAAGTCACTGAATAAGTCTACATCGCCGAGTTTCATAAATGCTACCTGGTACTCTGTATTTTATTTTAATATATTGAATGGTCTTTCTTTGACTTTTCTGAAAAAAAGCTGGATTGTAATCGCATTCATTTATTGCATGAAATCCTGGCAAGCAACGGCTTAACATAGGTCCTAAATTTTCGTAAACCTTAGTGATATCAAAATATCTTACCTTGTTTCCTATGGCAGTCAATATCCATACGTGGGAGTCATTATTTTTTAAATGACGCATATTACCTAGCATAATTACTGCAGTATCGGTGTCAGAACATCGAATAACAAAATTAGCTTGAGCATCAATATTGCAGATATGATGAATAATTTTAGTGTCAGCTTCCTCCTGGTCAGGGCAGATTTTCATCAATATAAGATACTACTGTATTGTTAGTGACGGTAAAACAGTGACAATTCTTGAAATTAACCAGCCAATAAATGGTACCATCTCGTCAGTAGACCAGTGAAGTATAAAGAAATCAACGAGAGCCTGTTTGAAGCGTATATTTTTTAATTCTTTCGCGAAATCAGACGGTCGAACTTGATCAGGTCCACTGATACTAAACTCCAGTTGTGTCGATTCATTTCGAAGACATCTTTCGTAATCTTTTATAGAAGGTGAAAAGTACTGATCAAAAATGATATCATATCTTGTCGCTTTTAATTGTGTGACCATTTGTAACAATTTTTTTGATATAGTACCAAATGTTTTAGGGACATTTTTCATAGTATGAAGTAAGAAAAATCCATCAATTACTACAATATCTATGTGAGACGGTGGATCATGTTCAACGCCTTTTTCGAAACATTTCATTATAATAGATTTTTGAATATTACAGATGCGGCCATCAAAATGGCACATTGATAATGGAACTGGAGTTATGGGATACGAAAGTATTTTAGCCATATCGACTTTGCGATCAATCGATATACCAATTATACGTCCAAATACATCACTTTGAATACGTAATTCCTGCACTTTACCGCTGATTTTCGTTTTCCTTTTTTTCATAATCTACAGAAAAGTTGTCCATCGGTGTTTTTTTAATACTCTTTTCAAACCTACTATCATCTTGCTCACATTCTGCTATAAATGTTTTACCCTTTTGTCTCACCATTTTTTTCAATACTAAGAAGGAATATTTCAACTGGTTCTGAGGCTGCTTTACCAGATGAAATATTTATTAACAGATCTTTAGGTACTTTAGCGTCAAATGGATTGATAAATTGATCGAAGGTCTCAATAAATGTTTGTAATTGCTTGCTTTGTTTTTTATATTGTGGATAGTTAATTCAGCTGTTAGATCTTGTTCCTTGTGCATATTCAAATATTTATACATTTCACTAATAATTGTTGATCTTATATCATGACCGACAGCTCATCGTTGACGTGCTGAGATAAAATTGGTGAATTGTATTCCAATTCCAAACAAAATCCTCTGCGCCGATGCTTCTTGATAAAGTTAGATAATATTGAACAAGATTAATATAAATTAAATAAAACTGCGCTGTTTTACCGAACTCGCCGTTGAAAGTTTGCTGCTTGTAAATGTCATAGTTGTTGATTAGTTCATGAAATTCTTCATTCTCTATTTTAAAAGAAGATAATGATGAAGTTCTCAGTCGTGCAGTTTCTTTTGCCATTTCATCTGTAACCACTGCATTGTTAATTTGCAAAAATGAGTTGAAATGAAAGATTTCCAATCCCACAGCCATCAAAGGATGAAGTCTTTTACACCTATTAAAATGTTTCCCTTCAAGAAATCCACTTACAGAGCCTGAAGCTAACAAATTGCTTTGTACCATGATATTAGTTAGGCCACAATCGATGATTACTTTGCCTACTGCTTTAAAATAAGTCATCATAATGTGAAAAGGTTACAAATGTATGAATAAATTATCAAGATTTGGCTTATTGGTAACTTGGAGTTGCAAAGCAACTTTGGTTATTGCAAGATCATACGTAACTTGAATCGATGACTGCTCTACTTCTTCACAAATTTTCTGGCTTTGTCTGATAGTCTCCAAAACTACTGATTTGTTAGTAGGTGATTCATTTGTGGGAGTTAGCTAAGAAACAATTTGTTTCAGGCTATTATCATCACTTAGTAGTGAACAATTGAAACCAACCAACATTGGTACAACTGGTAACTGTAGAGCATGGCTAAGCATCCAAACTGAATCTATTATTTTGTAGAGTTTAAAATTTCTAGGTAGCGAATATTCATCGTCATGAGCTGACAAATCCATATCAATTTAATTTTTTTTTAGTAACTGGTTCTTCTTGCACATCCACAATTACAGCTTCGAAAGTTCGTCGTCTTCTCCTCTTCGAGTTTAAAGTTGTCTCATTGTCAACAGCGGGAAAATGTATCAATTGTGATTCATCTGGAGTATTTAAATCAATGTTTTGATAGATAATCCCTACAGTGTCGTGCAATGTGTCCTTGCCACTCTTACTTTCCACGAATCGATCAAAATTGTCAAAAGCAACTCCAGTACAGAGATGTGGTGATTTTACAATTGTTTCAGCACATATACTTGATTTCTGTACTGAAGTATATGTCGCCTCTGTTTCCAGCTCTTCTACAGCTGGATAACTAATACAATGGCCATATCTATGGATAATATCAATAATGTTGCGACTACTAGCTAAACTCTTTAAAGACATTCCGAGCATAATATGTTTCGACGTTTTGACTTTTTCATTATGAACACCATATACGATATCTTCATAATAAGATTATACTTGACGAATACAATTTGGATTATGTTTGCGTTTTCGATTACTACCGGCTATGAGAGTAGAATAAAAATCAAATAAATCTTGTGGTATCGATACTTCACCTTGTTTTAAATGTTGTGCAGTTATAGTTGCGGTAACTTTATTTTGTCAGTTTGCAAAATAGATTTTCGAAATAATAAAGCAGCTTTGTGTAAAATATCTTCATCTTTCAAATGTTCAAATGATTGGTCATCAATAGAAATTATATTTTTTGGAGCTACTAATTTTTTATTCTGAATTATAAAAAATTTTATTTGCTTTTCAAATACTTTTGTTATTTTAATTTCTAAATTGTGTGGTGTGAAACTTCCTTTCATTTCCTTTTTTTATTATATTTTCATTAATTAAAGCAGATATTTCCTCAAAAGCAGTTTGATGATGTTGACGAAGATCATGCCAATCACTTTTGGGTGTTTTTGTTTTTGCTGATGCTTTATAAAAGAAATCTAATCGACAAGGGTGATGATAATAAATCTTTGAAAGCGAATAATTTACTATTTTATTAATCAACTCCTTATTATTATCATTTTCTTGAATCATTTGCATGAATGTAAAGATAATCTTTTTGAGCGATGCTTTTTAGTCTTCCGGTCAGAAAATATACAGATAATATTGCTGTGATCAGTACTTACATTATTTTCAATGAAAATATTAGTTTCACAAGTATTTTCATCAGTATTTTCTAGCTGTAAATTATTTTCACGTAAATTTGATGGAACTGGTTCGACTAAGTCAGGTTTAATAGCTGGCTCAGGTATTGTAATAGTGTCACGTATAGAAGAAGTTGCTAGACTTGAAAATTGTGAAACAGATTATTGTCGCTCAATACATTGTGTATCGAATTCAGATTTTGATGAACATGCTGCTGATGAATTTTCAGTAATATTTACCGATTTTTTTTTGCAGTAGACTTTTCTGTAGTTATAGTCTTTGAAGAGTAATATTTTTTCATCAAACCTGTGAATGACTTATAACATTGGCTGTGATAACCACTCTCAAATAAATCAGCTGGCAAAACAATGTCTTTAAATTTTAGGTTATGCTCCTTTCTATGTTGTAATATTGTTTGACACTTTTTCAACGTCTCTTCCGTAAACAATATTAAATTCACATCGGAATTCTTACAAAATACGCAGTTTAATAATTCTGCCATGATATTTTTTAGAATACTACAAATATTTTTACTTTTATTCAAACACGTTATAACTGACACAGCTGCACTAACTTGACGCCACAGAATATATACTTGCTAAACACCACAAAGTAGGCTAAAGTAGACAGTAAGAATATGAAAGACATCGATGTATATAGATATCTCTCTCACACTCAAGCGTTCGAATAATGACCTCGCGGTCATACGCATAGCGACTTTTTATGTCTGTCTGGGGGGATGATTGGTCCCTCCAATTGGTCTGGCTGCTGACCAAAAGTATTGTAATAGTTCCCTGAGTATCATATATAAAAATGAAGAATGAGATTTTAAGTAAAGTTACATTATTTTTTTTGGAGCTTTAAAGCGTCTGGTAAGAGTAAGCGCCGACGGAAAGTGTCTGGTAGTAATGATTATCAATTTTTTACAATATTCTCTAAAATATATGTAAAAATCAACACTGAGATTGTAACACTGATGCAACACTGAGTACTGTTTTTGCCTACCGTTAGCACCTGGTACCTATGAATTGGCCGTCGGCGCAAGCTACCAGGTATGCACACACTCAAAGTACGTACTAACACTACTTTATCTTATATTTATGAGAAAATAGGTAACTTCTGGGGTCCCTGGGATCTTACTCTATTAGATGGATGAAATATCGGTTTTGCGCCACAGAGCTGGTATGAACTTCATCAACCCAATACAGTTTCAATTGTAGTTGGCGGAACAAGTTCTCTCATAGCTGCGTACATCTTTATAACTAGTTCATACAGAAACTTGTACGAAGTAAGTAAATCCTCATCATTTGCAGACATCGCCTTCTAAAAATATATTTTTAATTATGTTATTGCTTTGGTGCAATTATATTTTTGCCAATGGTGCAATAAACACTCTCTAATTCTGTTAACATATCCGCAATGCATTCTATTTGAATTTTGTATGGGCATGTTGAGTTTCATGCCATTACAGTTCAATCTTTCGTTACTTATTATTAATTTTTTATTAATATTTAAATTTTTTCAAAACATTTTTTATTTAACCTTTGGAATAAGGCTTTTCTGTACACTTATTGATGCTTTCTAATTAAAATTGTATTCATAATTAATGTTAAAAATGTACCCTATAACATCGCTTGCTATAACAATTTGTTTTCGTGGTGTAATTTCACAATCAAAGACAAATAGATAGAGGGAGCCATTATTAAGACCCCAAAACAAATCACTGGTGAATGGTGGATATGATTGAAACATGAACGAATTAATCTTATATATTATAATCTTGATACACGGAAAATTATTTCTATATCTAAATGTTTTACCTATCTATAAAATCATCTGGATCAGAATATACAAGAGTAACTGTAGTTATTGGAAGGATAAATGAATAATATAATTTTTAGAAGGGATATCCTATGTCTGGCAAGCCTCCATCAAACATTGTATGATGGATGATGGAGAATGATGGATGGTACAATTCTAGAACACCAAATGTTTTCTTATGACTTATAATTAAATACTGGAAATAGTAAAATGAAATTTTGAATTTCTAGTTAATTGAAATATTGCGTGTAGCCATGTCTTAATTTTAACAACAATATCGTATTGGTTATCAGGTGGCACCTTCATTGTCGCACAGTGTAGTCACCAAAACTTTAAACAATAGTACTAAGATTAAAAAAAAGCAGTATTAACTAAATATAACTAAATACCATAATAAATATAACTAAAACCAAATACATTCTAAGAAGTTATGTTGGTATAAACCAACAAATGATTATTTAAAACAATAAAAAATTGATAACAAATAAGGAATATTGTGCAAATACCTACACACTACATTTTTGTTAAATATTATTTATATGTTTATTGGTTATCCGCATATGGGTTGCTGATGAGACTCTGACTCTAATACGCGTCAACGTCTAAGAACATTTGGCGCCTTCCAATTCCACCTCTATTTCTTTAATTCTTAATATCGTTTATTAACTTTAATTAAAGTATGGGAGACTATTTATTTAAATTAAATAAACACAAACATCCACACCGAAAGCAGCAGTTGAATCCGTACCGCTCTCGCCGTCGTATCTTGGGATTATCCCATTGGTCAATGTACCAACGCTGTGTGACAGACATACATATATCTTAGGTTTAACAGATATTCCACAATTAAAAGTCAATTCCAATGGCCAATCTAAAATGTCTAAGTATATGTTTTCTTAATTTTGGTTATTATATTACGATTTCCATTTAAACAAACTCTGACTAACGAGATCTAATTTTTTTAATGCCGATAGCATATATTTATTCAAGTATATAATTCTATAATTCTTATTGTTCTTTAAATATCAAATCTCATTTTTATTAAAAACATTCAATACATTTTGATAAATATCAGTATTTTCTGCCACTTCTGTATCTTTCAATTTTATATATGCCCATTCCAGGACATCATGTTTAGTGGTGTTTCTAAAGACTTTGGCTAGTGTGCTAAATAAAACTAATGCTAATGTACGTGCTATATATATATATATATATATATATATATATATATATATATATATATTATATATATATATATATATATATATATATATATATATATATATTAACAGATCAATTAGGTTGATTGATTGGTTATTTATTTATTTATTCGCATGGCATCATGCAGCATATCAACATATAGTAAATAAGTATATACAAAAAAGATCAAAAAAGAAAAAGTAGAAAACAAACAATGCTCACACAATACGCAGACGAACTAAACATTAATATCTAGATTTCCAATCCATTCCATCGTTGCAGCGTCGGCACTCATGAAATCTTTCTAGCTGCCCAGACAGGATCATTCTCCACTAATATGTCTGATGGATTGTGTTAGTATATATATATATATATATATATATATATATATATATATATATATATATATATATATATATATATATATGTATATATATATATATATATATATATATATATATATATATAGTATAGTATATATATATATATATAGTATAGTATATATATATAGTATAGTATATATATATATATATATATATATATATATATATATATATATATATATATATATATATATAATTAGGTTCATTGATTGGTTATTTATTTATTTATTCGTATGGCATCATGCAGCATATCAACATATAGTAAATCAGTATATACAAAAAAAAGAGAAAAAAAGAAAAAGTAGAAAACAAACAATGCTCACACAACACGCAGACGAACTAAACATTAATATCTAGATTTCCAATCCATTCCATCTTTGCAGCGTCGGCACTCATGAAATCTTTCTAGTTGCCCAGACAGGATCATTCTCCACTATTGTGTTAGTGCACCACAGCCACAACTTGGAGAATCCACTGTACTCGATTTATAGAGTGAGTCAGCACATCGACCAAATCCTGTGCGGATTCTATTTAATTTGACCCACAGTTTTCTGTTAAGTTCTATGTCCGCAGTATTACAGTTGTATCTTTCAAACCATTCCCGCTCTTGGTGATTTTCAATGTTTCTGCAATTTTGGTTTCAAAGATCTCTAACTTTGGTGTTACTTGTGAAAAGCTGTTTAGCATACTGTAGTGCCGGGTTTCTTGATCGAAGTCTATATATAACCGTAGTGTTTGTCGGTCGCGGTCGTTTTATAACCTCAAAAAAATATATATTTAAACCTTTGGATAGGGGAGTAGTATGGGGTATGAGTACCCCATTTTGCAATCTTGTATGAAAAAAAACAGAAAATAAAAATAAAAGAGTAAAAAGAGTAGGAAAATAAAATAAAATAAAAAAGAAAACAAAAGGAAAAAAAGAAGAATCGGATAGTTACTTGGAGATACTGAATGTCTTTACTGCTAAGGCTTATATTCGCAGGCTCGGGAAAGATGGATTACTTGTCAGGTTTGCGGAAGTTGACCTCACTGTGGTTGTGCCGGCGTGGAAGATAAGGGTGAGGTTTCTATTCACATCTGTCCTTTTTGTGAAGTCTGAATACTGGAGATTATTGCGGCATGATGGGGCAAAAGGAATGTTTTTTTTTCATTGATTTATTTTGCTAAGAGTTGTTTTTTTTATTTCGTTTGATTAGGTTATGGAAAAGTAAAGACTGTTAATTCGTTAAATAAAAGTTTATAATTTCATGAATTACATTATGTTGTTTTATAACCGATACACTTTAAAGGCCCTGTCTTACCACACCATAATTAATTATTTCGCTGTTGATGCGGGAATTTTTCCGAAGTTTTCCTAGTTTTTAAATATTTGTACCCCAATATAACGAATATTACGTGAGCGCATTGCTTAATAAAATGTTATTCTTTTAAAATCACTTAAACGACTTGATTACACTTACAAAGCAAGCATTTATTTGCCAGCCAATAACTGAAGTAACGTGAATGTAATGAAAATAATGTGAAATTTTTATAGGTGCAAGTAACTTTTCAACTATTCAAAAACAACAAAAGGTATTTCGAATGTATTAAAGGGGTTCATAACTTTGTAATAAATTCTATTACTGTAAACAGAAAAAGGGTTTTTATTTTAATTACAATTATTATATATTTAACAAGAAGTTAATCTTTGTATAATTCAGTACGAAAGCTAAGTAGTTACTGTTTTTGTTTTGATATCACTAATTTGTCCTAATCTTGTTTTACAAATAATACCTTCTTGTTAATATTTTCAGTAAATTTTTAACACAATTTGGCCCCATCTTTTCGACAAACCATTACTTGTTGACTTAGATATATCTTCTCTTCTATACAACATCAAAGAAAATTGTTCACAGCTGTTATCTCGAATAATCTCAATGGGCAATCTTCATCATTATTTAAGATATCACATTGGAGGAAACTATTTGAAATAGAGATACATTCAGTAGATTTAGTGCATTAAAAATAATTTTTCTTCAAAAATCCTTTATTCCGGCGATGTATAAAGTTTAACTTTTATTTTGTACTCTTAATATCGTGACCAATGTTGGCGTCGGCAACCTTATCTTCTAAAACGTATGGAACAATGACTAGTCCGAACAATAAGCTATGCTAACCAATGAATTTTTGAACATAATGTCCGGAAACAATTTTGTGCGTTTATGTACATGTTCAAATAAAGATGTTCATAATTGCTAGAGGGAATTTTGTTTGACCAACTCTACTGGTTTGATTGTGGAAAAAAAATTAGACACTGTATCATACCACTTTACGCGATTTTGATGAATGGTAATTATTAGGTTTTAGAAATTTGTACCACAATAGTCCTAAAGAAATTGATTTTTTTGGAAAACCCATTGTGATCTTTCCTTAGAATACATTACTGATTGCCTGTAATTTAAATTATCTATAGCTTTGTCTTGTTAGATAATAAATTTGAAAATTACAAAAAGTATTAACTGATCAAAATGTGGAAGATTATAGTGGTTATTACCCCTTGAATTGAATTGTTTTCGGTAAGTCATTTTGCCCTATAAATCTCAAACATGCTTTTCTTTTTATCAATAACGCAGAAATTAAGTCTTTCCGGGATTCTAGTTGCAAGCTGTAGTTACAATAAGTTTCCTAGTAAATGTAACAAGCTGGATATCATACCACATAATTAAATTATAGTTATTTAGGTATTTTAATTCAAATATCTTATCCATTTCAATGATTTATTTTTAATTCTTATAATTACCAATTAGTTAAAAATAAGTAACAATCGAGAATCTGATGTCTTACTCATTTATTAAGTATTTCAAAGCTAACTCAATAAGATTTATATAGGACAACTATTAGATTAATATGATATGAATAATTATTGATTGATTTGTCCGTTAGTTTGTGACAGTTCATTTTTAAACCGTATAAAACATTTTTTTTTACTTTGTTATCTGTCACTTTTTTATATACTGACTGTGATAGACAACAAAGTATAGAATTGATATGAATAAAGTTTTAATAAGATCATGATCTCCATGTCTCCATGTTTAAGGGATTTCTCCTTGTCGTGAATAGTTCACAAATAAGTCACTCCTTTTGAGCTTTTGCGCTTTTTAATAAGTCAATATACTGCTAAAGAATGGCGCATAATAGAATAATGTCTTGCTGCTGGCAACCCCAGAGTTGATTACATAAATGTAACCTGTTGGAGCGTATGGACATGTTTATGTGTTTGTGTTTATATTTTATCAATGTGCCATACTATAAATAAATAAATATACTGCTACACGAGCATGTCTAGAAATTTCTGACTATTATACCGTTGTTAAGAATCTGGTTTAACCGAAATATGGTAATAGAATTTTGTCAGCTATAATATAAAAAATGATATAATAATTGCAATTGTAGTTGTAAAATAATAACATCTCAACATGATATTATTACATTTGCTTTTCCGATTCTTGAAAATTGGTTGTACTAACGATTAAAATCACCTTTCCAATATTATTAAGTCAGATTTTTTAAATTATATTCTGCAGATGTTGTTTTATTTGAGTAGTTTATCATCTGAATTATTAAGCAAAGGTATAATTCATATGTTATAAAGATGTTATAAGAATAAACAATGAAGAATCAAAAGAATATATAAGGAAAATAGGAATGAAACAAAGGTGCGTTTTGTGCCCTGTATTATTTTCAATAGTGTCAAACGGGGCCATAAAAGAAGCGCAAAAAGAAATTAAACCCTCAAATGTGAGATATTGACAAATTTAAGAAATACAGTTGAGGAAATTAATATTCGCAGGTGATATCGCAATAAGAGCTGACTCAAAAACATATTTATAACATAATATAGAAGTATTAGAGTCTTAGAAAAAATAAATATAAATAAAATAAAAGCAAGGTCGTATTTAGAAAACAAAAATATGCAAAATAAGATTGAAAGACAAACAAATTCAGGTTAAAAATTATAAATATTTTGGAATCATAATTGAAAGTAGCAAAATAAGAAAATAACTAGATGAGAGAATGGAAAAAAAGAGGTAAAATATACTTTACACAGAACACATGTTTAAACAAGAGAGAAATACCAAAGAATATAAGAAAAGAAGTAGGAAAAAAATTGTATGACCAACGATATAATATAGCAGTAAGACATGGACATTAGCCGAAAAACATAAGACACGAATTAATGTAAGGGGAATGCTATTTTTACTAAGATAAAACAAGAAGAAACAGAATAACAAATGAAATACACAGATAAAACCTACAAATAAAGCCAATAAAAATGAAAAATTAATATTGAACTTAGATACTTCGAACATATGTGCAGAATGTCAGATAACAGGATAACGAAGACCGTGATTTATGTTTTATAGCAGTGAAAAACTCTTTTTAAAAACTATTTATTTAATTGAAAATAGGAATTTACAGAGTTTAATCACCTATAAATACAGTTTGAACAAATCGCTACTACGTCTACTTAGACGTCTTGAAAACGAATGCTGCTTTTGACAATAATATTTGGTTATTTATACTATTCCTTATCTAAAAGAATGTTGTCCTAATTATACATTGTAATAAGTTCTTAATTACTAGCTAAATATACTTTCCCTATTATCTTAATGAGTTCTTATTAGAACTAGATAATTTTAGTGGATTACCTTGATATAACTCCTCCCTCCTTAAGAAGAAGTAAATGGGGCTGAAAGCGCCTGAGCTTCTGATAATTCAATATTTACATTTGGTTTAACTTTTTGTTTACGTTTTACAATAATAAAAACTAATATAAATGTACTTATTACTAATCCTCCTATAATATAATATTTCGTATGATAATGTTTTACGTCTAATGTTTTTAAAGATTTGATCTTTGTTTGTTGTAATTCTAAAATAGCTTCGTTAATATTATCGAATTCTATTTGTTTTATTTTAATTCTTTCTATATTCGAAATGTTAGATATTTCAATTTCCGGTAAGCTTATGTGATAATATAATTTTTCCATAGTCTCATTTTCATACGTTTGGTTCATGATCTTAAGTTTACAATTTTCTAATATTATTAGAGAAGGTTTACTTATTATTTCTATTTGTTTTTGCTTGTTACATGTAAAATGTGCGGGAATTTTTGTTTTGGGTATAACCAATAAATTGTTTAATTGGATTTCTTTTATCGAAATAAACTCGTATTGAATTTGATAGAACGGACAACTAGTATGGTTACCGTTTAACATATCATAGACACAAGGTTCAATTTTAGTTGTCTCTGATTGTTTACAGATATAAAATTCATTGATTTTATTGCATACATCTTTAAGGTTAAAAAATGTTTGCTCGTTCATAAGTAAATAAGGATTCTGTAGACTTATTGTTAAGTTGTTAATTGGAATAGGATATAGTTTATACAAATTTAAGTTAATAGCCTCAACTAAAGGAGTTCTAATTATAAAGATTAGTAAATCTTTATGAGTTTTTACATCTACATGCATAGTTTCATATAGAGTGATAATGTTATCATAAGGTATCCTGTTCTCTTGTGGAATATTTTTCAGAATATATTCCAATTGTTTATTAGATATAATAGTGTAATGCATGATATTAAGTTGAGCAAAATTGACTGCTGATGTTTATGTGGTCAATTAAGTCTTTAATCCTTTCTAGGTTCATTTTTAGAGTGTTTAGGATGCATTTGTTGTATTATGGTGTTTTGTAATGAGTTTGCTTTATTATTTAGAAGTTGGAGATGTTCAAGTATTTCGACTTGTTTTTTTAGAGATGTTAGAAAGTGTTTCGTGAATTGATTTAGTTACTTGTTTAAGTATTTGTGTTTGTTTATTTATGTTGCTGTTTACTATTTCTTGATTTTCAGAGATAGTCTTGACATAATGATCATATCTTTCTCCATCTTCAGCGTCTAAGGTCCCAAATAACCATTTTTGCGCTGTGCCAACTAAATTAATAAGTCCGCGTTTCTTTCTATTATGAGACGGGGTCATTTTGTTCTTTTGTTTCAATATGGTAATTTGTTGAATAGTCATGTTAATGTTACTAATTAGTAATATTGAGGTTTGGTCTTCTTGGGGTATCTTGTTTCTAAGTATTCTTAAGTTCATTTCTATGTCTTTGAGTGATAATTCGATTAGTGTAGTGTTAATATGATAAAATGCTGTGTTATAGCTAGTGGTTATGTATCCATTTCGAGAGATACTGGTAATATAGGTTTTGAAGGGTTTGTATCTGATACGCTTCTGTTACTGTGACCAGGATTGCCAGGCTTATGGAGTACCTGTAACAATACGTTTTCGTTTGATCAAAGTTTGATTTAGCCTTAGTTCATTAGATTTTTTATATCTAGGATTAGTTTTGTCTCGTGATTTCCTAGAGTTCTTAGGTAATTTGACAAATACTGGTCGTTCGAGATCTGGCTCATTCTCTCTGTCTTTATTCCTTTTATCTAATGACTTTTGTTTTTTCTGAGTTTGGTCTAATAGGAGCTCGTTGTTTAGGTTTTTATGTGCTTCTTTAAGATTAACAATGTAGTCATTTATTATGTCCTTGGTTGTTTTTGCTCGATTTTCAGTGAATAGTTGGTATCTCCTTTTAAAATTTGAAATGGTGTTAGATTCGTGGAACTATGGATCGAATTGTTATAATTTAGAATTGCAATTTTCATAAGTTGACTAATGGTTTTTGAATTATCTTTTAATTTAAGAGAAGTAAGTGCCTCCCTCAGGGTGGAATGAAGTCTCTCGATTGGACTGGTGGAATTAGGGGCATTCGGAGTGGTATAATGGTATTCGATCTGGTAGAGTTTACATAGATCTTGCATATTTGAATTTTTAAATTCTGATCCGTTGTCGGAAGTTATTCTTCTAGCAATTCCGTGGTTTGAGAAGAATTGGATAAGTTGGTCAATTATTTCAATTCCATTTTTTGAAGTTATCGGTAGAGCTTGTGCGAATTTGGAAAAACTATCAATTATTGTTAAATACATGTTAGAATTAACTTGATAAGTGTCTATATAAAGATGTTCAAAGGGTTTACTACCAATCGGGGTAGGTTTAAATATTACTTTATATGGGTGTCTTTCATATTTAGTTTGTTGGCATATTTCGCATGTATTTATGTAATTTTGAATATCTTTTTCTATGTTAGGCCAATAAAATTTTTTCTTTATGGCGGCTACGTTCTCTGTGATACCTCTATGACTTGTTTTTGTTTCGTGTATTAATTTGATTTTTTCTTGTCTTATATCTTCTTCCTGAATATCTTCTACTAAACTTCTTGACATAAATAGTGTATATGCTCTAGAATCAAAATGTTCCCTAAACATATTTAGTACAATAGATTCTAAGGGGTTATGATGGAAATATAGACAGTATGTGTCTGGGGGAATGTTTTCTTTAAATAACTTGACTAGGTCATTGACTTCTGGATTATTGGGAATTGATAAAATATATCTTTTTTTTGATTTAAATAAGGTTATGACCTTCTTCTGGAATGTATTGTTTGGAGAATATTTTACTAGAATTTGATTCGTGAAGAGATTGACATGTTTCTTTGTATAAGTTGCACCTAATATTGGATCTTCTTGCGAGGTATGAATTGTTTCGTTGCTTTTAATACTTTTGGGGGGAATAATTAATTCTGAAATAATATTAACTTTAGGGGTTGACTTCTGGGTCAGTTCTAAGCTTGATTTAGTCGCTACAGAGTTGGGGTCTTTAAAAGTGGATAGATTTATCGGTACGGTTGGTAATGTGATTTCCTTTTTTCTTTCTTCGCCTAGGAAATTTTCGAATTTTGATATCCATGAATTTGATGATTTATCGGTTTGTTGGTCGATTGCGTTAATTTGTAAATAGGGTCTAGATAAAGCATCTGCGTTTGTGTTTTGTTTGCCTTTTTTATATTTAATCTCATAATCGTATTCGCTAAGTTTCAATCTCCATCTAACTAATTTTGAGTTAGGTTCTTTGATTGAGAAAAGCCATTGTAATGGTTTATGATCTGAAAGGATTTGAAACTGTCTTCCGAATAGATATGGTCTAAAATGTTTGGTAGCCCAAACTATGGCAAGTAGTTCTTTTTCTATAGTTGAGTAGTTACACTCAGCAGGGTTAAGGGTTCTTGACGCATAAGCAATTGGCTTATCTTCCCCAATGGTGCCTTGAGATAACACTGCTCCTATAGCGTAATTTGATGCATCTGTTGTGAGCAAAAAGGTTTTAGTAAAATCAGGATGGTTTAATATTGGTTCGTTCATTATCAGTTGTTTACATTGTTGGAAGGAGTCAATAAATTCTTTATCGTGTATAACCTTATGGTCTTTCTTTAGGCATTTTGTCATTGGTTTCGTTATCTTAGCGAAGTTCCTTATAAATTTCCGGTAATAGCCTATTAAACCTAGAAATGATTTAATTTCTTTAGGGTTCCTTGGTAGCGGAATGTTTTTTATTGCTTCTAATTTTTTTGGGTTTGGCTTTACTCCTTCTGGTGTTATTACGTGTCCAAGAAATTCTACGTTTTTCTGCAGAAATTCGGATTTATCCAGCTGTATCTTTAAATTATGCTGGTCTAATCGTTTGAATACCAATCTCAAGTTTTTTATGTGTTCTTCTAAACTTGCTGAGAATATTATTATGTCATCCATGTAAACAAGACATATCTTATTTTGTATATCTGATAATACGTTATCCATTACTCTTTGGAACGTTGATGGTGCGTTTTTAAGACCAAATGGCATTCTTGTATATTCGTAATGGCCATTTTCTACGTTGAAGGCAGTTTTTGGTATTGAATCTGGGTGCATTTCGATTTGATGGAAACCTGAAGCTAGATCTAATGTCGTAAAGTAATTGCTTCTGCCAAGTTTATCTAATATGTCTGTAATATTCGGCAAGGGATATCTATCATCAATAGTTTTTTCATTGATCTTTCTATAATCTATGACCATTCGCCATTTTTGTTCTCCTGAAGCATCTGCCTTTTTTGGTACTATCCATACTGGTGAACTCCAAGGGGAAATTTGATGGTCTGATTATGTCATCCTCTAATAATTTTTTGACTTGTTTTTGGACTTCTTCTTATGGACATAAGGATATCTGTAAGTTTTGGTGTATACGGGAGTTTCGTCCTGTGGTTTTTATTTCGTGTTTGACCTGGTTTGTGAAGGTTTAATTTGTCATCAGGCTTGTGAAAGATGTTTGGAAACTCTAAGATAACCTTTTTTAGAGCACTGAGTTCCTCTGAATTTAAATGATTGATCCTTAATAGGGGTAGGGGATCTTGGTCGAATTCCTGAAGTTGGTTTTTCTCTAATATTTGTTCCTGATTAAATAATTGAAAATGGTTTATGGAAAATATTTCGGAATCTTGTAAATCATTAATGTGATGGGTAAGTAGGAGAGTTTTCGTCGTCAGGTTATGGACTTCGATTGGGACAGATGGTCTTTTACTGTTGTTAGTGTATACGGGATGTAATAGTTTTCTTTATGTTGTTCGTCAATTATTAATTCCGTTTTTTCGGGGTGATTTGTAATAAATTTGTGGATTTCTATTGAATTAGGTGAAATTTCGATGGTTTGAGTCGTAAAATCTTGTCTGAATCTTAAAGGAATCTGGACTAATTCATTATACAATATTTTATTAGTCAAGTCGATATTCAATTTGCATTTTTGGAGAGCTTCTATTCCTATGATTCCATCGAAATAGTCATGAAAGTTGTAAAGGATCATGTTTATGTTTTTGTTAATACCGAATTCTTGAAGGATTGGAAATGAAATTCTACCTTGGGTCTTTCTTGTACCCATACAGGTGGTTAGTTTGTTTGTAGAGTTTTGGATCAAATCTGGGAAATAGTTTTCTGCAATGTAGGGTCGTATAAGGGAAGCGTGACTGCCAGTGTCTATTAATAATTTGACATGAGGGTAATTGAGTTCTATATATGGCAGTTGGTTAATTTGATAAGAATTTAGAGTCAAGGCTGATCTGTTGGGATATAAAGTTCCTGAAAATTTTCTTCGGATACCTCTGATTGTGTATCGAATTCTTGAAACGAGCTTTCACCATCGCATTCTTCCTGTTCGGAATTATGAGTTGACGTTGAGGGTTCGTCAAGGTTCAAGTTGTATATATGATTAATTTCTTCTATAGTATATCTAGGATTGGTGCCTAGATGATTTTTAAAGTCGAACTTAGGGTCATAATTGGGATGTCTAGGCATTCCAAAGTTGTATTTGGGTTGTTGAACTGGTTTTTTCTGAATAGATACTCCTGACATTGGTGTTGGTTTATCAAACGTTTGGTTAGGATGTTTTCCAAAAGCATTTGTTGGAAATTTTGTTTACCAAATGTATTGGCACTAGGACGGAAAAATGTCTGGGTGGCATTGGTCTAGGCTGGATGTTTATAGGTTGGGAAGGGAATTGCGGCTTATACTGTGGAGTCCAAGTGGGCATTGGGAAATTATTAGAATCATGATTTTCTTTTCTTGCGAATTGAGGTTTATTCTGGACGTTTTGGTTTCTAGAGACGGCTCTATTTTTATATTGATCTTCGTATGCTTGATAGTCGTATACATGTACAGTAGCTTTATCTAAATTGATGGGTTTATGTACCATCAGCGTAGTACGAAGTTCTGTAGGAGCTTCTGCCTGAAGTATACAAACAGCATTGTACTGATGGGCTTGCATCAGATGATCAACCATACTGTTGTTCATATTGGGGTCTGCCTGATATTTTACATGGAGTCTCTGAAGTACCTCCTTTTGTCTTTCTAAGAAATCGATAATTCTTTCTTTGTGATTTCTCGTTATACTGTGTAATTCATGTATAAGATTCGAGATGGAGTGATGATCGCCATATTTTTGTCTCAAAGCTGCTTTTATTTTAAACCAAGTATCTAAATCAGGTCTGCTTGAGATGAATTCTCTAGCTGAGTCTATTAATTTGGATTGAATGGCTAACAAGACGTAATCCTTTTGAGCTTGTTCCCCGATTGAAAATGTATTGTAAAATTTATCTATTTGTTTGATAAAAGCTTCTAATTGATTCGAATTACCGTTGAATGTATAGAGAAGTGAAACGGTAGATCTTAGATTTTCACTCATTTTGAATTTTTGTTGAATAATATTACGAAAAGAGGATACCTTTTACAAAAATGATAAATGATAAATTGGTGTTTGTTAATGTTACTTCTTATACACTAGGGTTGGTAACCTAAATATCTCTTAAATATGCAAACAATGCAATTTAGTTGAACAATGGACAGTTGCTTACCACATGGTATTACAAGGTCCAATTTCCTTGCTTTCGTTTACTCGTCTTCCAGTGGATTCAGGTGAAAAATGGAACAGTAGTTTGTTTCCAATTTATAACAGCTGGATACTCCTAGGCTGGATTTGTTGGCACTGACTGTTGCACTCTGGAGACCAAGGATTGCTGTCGTTGCAGTATACGATAGCTGGGGTTCTTTTAGGTTTTTTCTTCAAGTTGTTGCGTCTTTTGATTGGGCACTCTGGACTGGCTCAAATATTTGAATACCAACACTGGTTGCTTCTCTTTTGGACACTTTTCTTGAATACTAGACCTGGATCAATACTTAATTGATCCTACCGACTGCGCCATTTATGTTTTATAGCAGTGAAAAAACTCTTTTTAAAAACTATTTATTTAATTGAAAATAGGAATTTACAGAGTTTAATCACCTATAAATACAGTTTGAACAAATCGCTACTACGTCTACTTAGACGTCTTGAAAAACGAATGCTGCTTTTGACAATAATATTTGGTTATTTATACTATTCCTTATCTAAAAGAATGTTGTCCTAATTATACATTGTAATAAGTTCTTAATTACTAGCTAAATATACTTTCCCTATTATCTTAATGAGTTCTTATTAGAACTAGATAATTTTAGTGGATTACCTTGATATAACTCGTGTACAAAATGAGAGCAACCCGGAAAAATTTTAAAGAAAGGCCTAGAAAAAGGTGTATTGAAGTGAACTGAGGAATGAGCAAAAAACAGAGGAATGGGGTGAAAAGGTATTAAGCCTCCTCCGCTCCTGTTTCTCTTCTATTCAATTCTTCTGTGTTGAGATTATACATTCCTCGAAAATATGGAGGTAGAGGGCTTATTAACATCAAAGAATTGTGTCTTAGTCAGGAAAAGAAGCTTCGCCAACATTTTCTAAGTTCGAAAGATCAACTTATGAGGCTCGCTACACAGTTTGATCAGAATTATACACCACTAAAACTTAGCCACGCAAACTGCTCTATCGAAACAGTGACAATACAAAACAACATAAATCTCTGGGAACATAAATCAATTCATGGTAATACTATTGATAAGAAAGCTTCTCTGCTCTGGTTAGACGAGAATCAACTATATTCGCAAACTGAGGGTTTTGTTATTGCTATCCAGGATAAAGTCATAAAAACCAACAATTACAAGAAATATATCCTTAAAGAAAATACTGAAGATGTATGTCGAAAGTGTGGCAAAATAGGGGAGACTGTTGGTCACATAATTATGTGGATGTCCTACTTTAGCAGAGAACGCATATTTAGGAAGGCATAATCAGCTTGATAAGATAATCCACCAAAAACTGGTACTTAATCACGGCCTTTTGCCAACATCGACATTGTCATACCACTGTCTCACAATATACATAAAACGGAGGTGGAAACAGTTTCTAAGTATGAAAATCTTTCTTATGTATTGAAGAACATCTGGCAATTTAAAAAAGTCAACATCGAACCTTTTTTAATTTCCGCAGAGGGATTGGTGAGCCACAGGTTCTTCAAAAGTTTAACAATTTGCGGACTAAATAGAAATATCATAAAAATGGAACAACGAGCTATATTGTTGCAAACCTATCACATAGTTCGAAAATTTTTGTCTTAATGCCAACGGAACACCAGGTTATAATGAAATTTATCCCCAGGCTCCGAGCCGAAATCCAATGTTGCGAGGGAGGAATCGGTTTATGGTTTCCAGCTTTTTAAGCTGAGAGAGTGACACTAAGTCGATATAATAATAATAATAATAAGGAGTTGTTTGTCTTAACTGGTTGTTAAGAAGGATAAGGGTTTCACCCCGCTGAATCTAAATAGACAGAATCGTGTTTATAGTAGAACAGCACTGAAGGATATATCATGGGATATATCCTAAATCAGTTGAGGATGACTCCATTGTCAAACATTTGTCTCTAAAGTGGCTTACCGATGGACTATTATATCCAGAAAGAGAAGGCTTCGCGACAGCTACTCAAGATAAGGTAGTAAGGACAAAAAATTATGAAAGACATATATTACACATAGATGTTGTCGACAAGTGCAGAAAGTGCAGTGGTATGGGAGAAACGATTGAACACCTTATTGGAGGGTGTCCAGTCCCTGCCCCTAATGCGAAAATTATACACTAGCATATCGCTTTAAAGCACACGCTATTTGATATGATACCTCCACCATATTACAAGCACACGCCTTCCCCCGTACTTGAGTCAGCCGATACCATTCTTTACTGGGATAGACTAATTACAACAGATCAGACGGTTGACTATAATAGGCCGGATATTGTTCTAATTAACAAAAAACCGAGGAGAGCTTTCATAATTGACATTGCGATACCACTCTCTCATAACATCAGAAACACTGAAATGGAAAAGGTCACGAAGTACAAAAATATTGCATTTGATCTGAAACATCAATGGAAACTCCAGAAAGTGGAGATGTTACCTTTTGTTATATCCGCCGAAGGCCTAGTAAGAAAAACCTTTTCCAAAAACCTTGAAATTCTTGGTGTTTCAAAATCGATTACCACAGTAGGACAACGAGGAGTTCTCTGACAAACTTGCCACATTATTCGTAAGGTACTAAGCTGAATGGGAGGAGCTGAACTGTTTTCTCATATAGGCATTGTAAACCAGACCAGCCTAGGCTGAGATGATCGATGAATCATGTTTGTGATAATAATAATAATAATTTTACATTATTTTATTTTTTCCAAAATTATTCAGAACTTAAACCACCATGACTCTGGCGCCTTTAAAGAAACTAAGAATATTTTTATTGAAATTTAGTGGGGCAATTATCATTTTGCCGAAAGGCAACAAAATAACTTGACCCGAACTATAACAAAAATACGATAAATGATCTGTGTTATCAACATAAGACGAAAGGGCTAGCAAGAAGTGTCAACATTGAATGACGAAGGAGTTAGAGAAGTTAGACACTTATAGAGCGGCATCAGAGTCGGTAGAGAGAAAAATCTTACAGATGAAATCATGGGGCCTGAAATGAACAGAGAAAACAAAAGAAGCGTAATGTACAACGATGTAAGCAAAATTGCGGTAGAGAACAGAAACTCTGCCCGACTGAAATGTGTAGTGAGTTATTGCTGCGGACGTGGATCCTCAGAAGGAAAATATGACATATGCTTAGAGTATTTCAAGGGAGAGTATTTAGAAAATTTTTTCGTATTGTGATCGATAATGGAAATTGGATAATCAGGTATGACTTCGGACTAAAGCAATTATATAAAGATCCAGATAATGTATATGTGAAGGTTCGGCAAGTTAGAAAAGCGAGACACCTGGCGAGAATGTTGTAAAGCTGAATACCATGGAGAATTATGTAGGAACGAATAGTTGGTAACAGAAAGGGTGGCAGGTAATTACCAAAAAATAAAACTAATAGCACAAAATAACGACTTCAATTTAAAATAAATTAGTTACTTAAAAAATAAAAAACGGAAACAGTTGTACAACAAAAGATGGGTATCAAGTATACACAAAAGTAAAACAAACAAATGATAAATAATGTAAGATTACATATTTCCGTCCAATTTCAGAAAAATAGTTTACACTTTGAGAAAACATAATTTGCAAATAGTATTTAAACCCCCCCAGTAAACCAGTAAATTACGTTGTAACGAGTGCAGTAGCTGCTATGTGGGACAAACCGGCCAACATTTTCAGACCAAATTCAAAGAACACAAATGTGCATATTTATTAAAGAAAAAAAATTCCAATTTTCCAAACCATTTCATAGAAAGCGAACATATATTTCCCGAAATTAGGAATTTAAACATTTTACATACAGCGCCAAAAAGCAAAAAAAAAATCATTTTAGAAACGATTGATATTTATAAATATAATAAAGACAGGTCTGGGTAGATATTAAACGATCAGACAGATTTCCAAAATTCCCGCCTATTTAAAATATTGTAAAAAAATTAACCCAAATAAAAGTGTAAAATTAGGTACATAGGATAAACAGCAGTTATACCTTAATTTTAAAGTAGTGTTTGAGAATGTATTATTGTTTTACGAAACTATAGTCTGACAAAGTTAAAAATAAAAGTAAGTGATAGATAACAAAGTAATAAAAAAAATTTTATTCGGTTTAAAAATGAACTATCACATAGTAACGGACAAATCAATCAAGAATACAGTTATTATCTAATTTGTAATAAAGTAATATAGTTACACGTTAAATACCAATGAAATCTACCTAAATAAAACATTTCAATTTCAATAGTCCTCTATTTTAGTTCTTTATACCAAAACACAAGATAAATAGTAGAAAATTTGGATTCCAATGATAAACTTTACCGATTTAATATGTTTTACAAAGTTGTCAAGGAAGCATTCATCGCTGAATAAAAATAATATATTTGCTAAGAAAATCTATATAAAAATAAATTAGATATTCGATTTATTCTGTATAAAACTGTATCCTATATAAATAAAACTAATTAAAATCCATTAAGCCATAAAACACCCATAAAAAATATTATGGGTGTTTATATATTATATAAAATGTATATTATATATTATAATAAATAAGCTCGTCCAGCAATGGTAAATGTACAAAGCATGGTGGGGGGAAATATGAGACCCGAATACATAATGCTTCTTCTAAAAATCAGGAATCAATTAGAATCAAAAGACATACTAATGCGTAGGTCCCACAGAGTTATTGTAACATACAATAAGTCTGTGGGGCATCTAGATTATATATGTCTTCTTAGAAAGAGGTATATCAAACATGTTGCACACAACCTTTAGATTAATTTAAAGTTGCTGACAGTCGGAGTAATTACTTAAGAGTTCGACTAATGCTATGCTATACCGGTTTTACTGCACTGTCCGATGGATTTTAAGTAGTATGCTATTATTTCTGTTTATTGGAACCTTCGATGTGAAACACTAAACTCAAACAGATTTACCACTAAACACCAAATCACTTTTTTAAAGATTTTCGAAGCACGTTTCGCTAACGAAAAATTTCGGCAAGCTGGGTGCCGCATTGGCTCTCAGTGAAGAATAAACGCAATCGTGTTGTCCACTTTGAGTGTTTTGGCGCTTTTTCGTCGCAATCCTGATGAATTTCTGCATCGACATATAACTGTGGATGAAACATGGATACACTACTATACTTCAGAAGTAAAGGAACAATCAAAACAGTAAGGTTTTGAAGGCGAACGGGCTCCGTAGAAGGCGAAGACGGTGAAATTGGCCGTAAAACTTTCCAGACATTTTTGGATTGTAATACTGATTTTTGACCTTGACAACGAACTGAATTCTTGTAAAATGGCATATATATTAATTTGTAGGAGTAAAACGGTTTTGTCTACTTATATACGGTAGAAGTAATCAATGGAAACCCTCGGCCAAATGCTAATTTTCTCAATAAAGCTGAAGTTACTACAAACAAGGGTTTCCTTCCTTTACGTGAAAAGTGTTTAACCGTAGGTCATTTTAATTAACCCAGATTGGAACTAGTTGAACTATTTTAGGTAGTACATCCCCTAAGTTTTAGAAATTACGTTTCAGCATCAGCAGCATTGGAAATAATGCTGATGATAAGGTTACATATTGAAAAGCAACTTACATACATAGGTTATTAGGAGGAAAGATTTAAAATATCTTTGGACGATAAGTGTTTTGAGTGACTGATAAGCGTGCAGTTTTGTTATGATTTTTTCATGGTGCACTAGCAAGTTTATTCCGTCTCGCCGTTAACTGTTCGATTTCAGATTAATGATATTGTTACACATTAAGTTTGAAGGTCTTGTCGGCATACAAATTAACTCATATGTAGAGATACAAAATAAAAAGTGTATATGTAGAGTAGAGTGAGTAAAGTTCTATCTATGAATTTTATGTAAGAACAGCAAAATCTGACAACGTGTACACTAATATTTATTAGTTTTCCATATGTATAAATCTCTAAGAAGTTTAAACGGCATTGAGAAAAGATTTGTGAAAAATATGGGGTAAGTTGTATTTTGGATCAACATAATCTTATTTTCTCATCTTAATATTTAAGATATTTCATGAAATCAATAGATCTAATTCTAAAACAAAATATGGGCAACTTTTAGGTTACGTTTTAAGAATCTACAATACATATGGTAATTCCTGCCGCATGGTGGACGTGACAACAGAAACTATTTTTTAGTTTCCGCAAAATGTGGAGCAAAAGTCTGATGTTCAGGGTGGGACAGTAGTCCGTAAGCGTCTGAAAACATCAGATCCATTTTAATTTTTCTTATAAGATTTCTTTGTTTTAGGCCATATAAAAGAAAAACAGATAGGAAAACACGTACGGAAGAAATGTTACAAATAGCTAGATAAAGAATAAATGAAGGAATTTCCAAAAGAACCGTCGCAAAAGAGCTTGGAATAGATACTCTACGAAAGATATTAAAATCGGGCCATGGTGTTGATGGCTTGGGAAGATATCGAAATGTTTTCTCAGAAGAATAGAAAGAGAAAAAAATTATTAACACGAAAGGCAAAAAATTTGTGGGAAAAATATATTAAGCTTATATTAGTCACTATTGTTTGCGCTATGAGTGCAGCAGGTAATTTTGTTCCTCCCGTGATAATATTTGCTTGAAAGAGAATGAAAAACGAGCTGGTGGATGGGGATCCACGAGAATCTATAGCAATGTGTTCGGACTCTGGATACATAAATAGTAACTTGTTTGTAGAGTGGCTTAAACATTTTCGCTTCAAGGTTAGACCAGGTAAAGAACATCCAGTTCTTTTGGACTATAGACAGACAGGGGAGTAAAAGGCTTTGAAAGTTGTGGAATATATCCAATAAATAAACATGTGTTCTCAGAAGAGGATTTTCTCCCCTCAAAGGTCACAGATAAGAATGCAAATGGAGTCAATCCCCAATAAAATAACAGCGATTATGTTTACCTAGTGACAATATCAGAAGAAACGGCTTTAACAAGAAATATCGCGGTCAAGCAAACACATTTAACTAGAGAAGTTAGAGCCTGCATTAGCTCAGCGACATGTAGAGAAAACACTTGTGTCACCTAAGGATATAATTCCACTTCCAAATTGAAAATATGAACAAAAAAGAAGAACAGAAGAAAAGAAACCGCTAATAGTTTCTAGCACTCTTAATGAATTAAATCTGGAAGATCTGGCTGAAGAGAAGTTGATAAAGTGCCAAAATAAAAAGAATAATTACAGAGGATGCTACGAGTGAATCAAAACAGAAGGTTTAGTTAAAGGAGAAACTATCTGATGATGTGTATCCAGGATGCCATGAATCCTATGAAGACCATCCCATTGAAGAATGCAAGATCAAATCAGATTCAATGTAAGATCTGCAAAAAGTGGTGGCATGAAAAGTGTACCTCGTATGGGAATATTGGGAATTTTTAATGCAATTTATACATTTAAAGCGTGTAAGGATATTTGCTCCACATTATTGGGACTTTCGCCCCACATATAGGGCAAAAGTCATGTTTTGTATGACATGACATTTTTATTTACTAATAGATAAGTTTTTTTTTATTGTTGCGAAATTGCGTAGTAGTTGGACATAATGTTTAAGTTCTTTATATATTAAAATGTGTTTTTCGGGTTTGTGGTTTTATAATCATTTAACACTTACGTGCGTTTATTTTGCCCTACTCTACTATACTAGTAATGATGTAGTGCATATATAAAGTGAAGTTAAGAACCAAATCACAAAATAAAATAGCATACACACAGCGACGGCCAATAAAATAAGAGTAATAAAAATTTTAAAAACGAAATTCTCTGTTTTTATAAATTTATTTACCATAATAATTAATAAAATACGATAATGTCAACTAACCGATAAACATTTTATTTACAATATAACCAGCGCATTTTATTGCTGGATATTTTCTTAAGGGTGTACGAGCGAATCTTATTGAAAAAACGAGTTTCCAAGTCTAAGACTTAATTGGGTAACTGTGACAAAGGATATGTAATTGAACTATGCTCAAAATTTGTGCTTTAATGGTTTGTCAAAAGTCTCGCAACGTCGCGCAAACAGCTGAGAAAAAAATAGCGATTGCTATGTATGACATTTCTGAATTTGAGCTTAAAAAAGTTATTTTTCTTACTTACTTATTTTTTAATATAATTTTTGTTATTTAGTATAAAACAAGGGTTGTTGGCTGTGGGTAGGGTCTCCCTATTCTTGATGGTATATGTCGGCACCCTGTTGAGTCTGAACCTCGAGAGACGAAACATATGTCATCCAGTTAAAGGGATAGATGGGGCTCCTTCCCGGTCAAGCAACCAAAAAAAATTGACATGAGATTGTGGAACCCAACGGTTGGGTGTGTGATGGCACTCAGCTACTACATATATATATATATATATATATATATATATATATATATATATATATATATATATATATAAAAATATATATATATATATATATATATATATATATATATATATATATATATATATATATATATATATATATATAGATCTATATATATATATATATATATATATATATATATATATATATATATATATATATATATATATATATATATATATATATCAACGTAGTATCCTCTAGGTCTATACTAGGTCTCGTTAGGTCTATACACTTTTCTAAGCGTTTCTCCAACTTTTTTAAGCCGTCTAAAAAATACGATTTTTCAACCTTTCCAAAATACGCTTCTGTCTCGGTGATAACCTCTTCATTTGAGCTGATTTTTTTCCTGTGAGCGCTGGGTGCCAGTTCGGGTGAGTAAGGTAGGTGCGAAAGCAATTCGTAGCGCAGTTCGTTTTTTGGCAGCGACAATTAAAAATAAATGTGCCGATGCGTTATCGTGATGGAAGAGCACTTTTTTCTTAGCCAAATGGGGCCGTGTATCCTTCAATTTCCTATCGAATCTCTCCAACAACTCACTAGTACTGCCCTGAGGCATCCATGAGGAATGGATGCCTTTTCTTTGGAATCCCAAAAAATCGTGGCCATAACCTTTCCGGGTGATAGAACCGTTTTTGCCTTCTTCGCAGCAGATTCACCCGGAAAAATCCATTGTTTTGATTGTCTCTTGATCTCTGGTGTGTAATAATAGATCCAGGTTCCATCAACGGTGACGACTCGGCGTAAAAAGTCCTGAGGATTTCGCTTAAAGCGGCCCAAACACTGCTTTGACATTGTTAGTCGTACCCGCTTGTTGTTCACCGTGAGGAATCGCGTCACCCAGCGTGATCGTTCGACGATCAGCGAGAATCATGTCATGGACCTTTTCGACGATTTCCTCGGTAACTCCGTCTGACGGGCGTCCTGGCTGGTCTTCATCGAAAACAGTTGTACAACCACGCTTAAACTCGTTAAATCGATATCTCACGGTTGTCATAGATGGTGAAGGGTCCCCATAGACAGCATCCAACTTCATTTCACTTCACTTCTTCTCATATTTATCTTTCCAAAAATAAAAAACAAATTACGGATCTATATTGCTCTTTATCAATTTTATCGAGAAATAGAAAACACGAATGATACAACCGGCTATCAAAAAAAAACGAACCTATAAAGTTATCCGAAATTCAGCATGATGTCATTTAGTAGTGTCTGCAGTAAACGATGGTAATGTCTATTTCACTCGTCAACGGCATCTGTTACCATATAAAAAA
This sequence comes from Cosmopolites sordidus, assembly GCA_031761425.1. Lineage (NCBI taxonomy): Eukaryota > Metazoa > Arthropoda > Insecta > Coleoptera > Curculionidae > Cosmopolites > Cosmopolites sordidus. The sequence continues at coordinate 22,124 of JARFXV010000466.1, read as the reverse complement.
ACTTATATGTATATATATATATATATATATATATATATATATATATATATATATATATATATATATATATATTACATCTAATATTTTCACAGATGGTAGATAATGTTTCTAAATCATTCCGGGTGCCCATCTGTGATTCTGCGAAGAATTACGACGTTTCGCCAAAATTTAATTTAATATTTCCATGTGTTGTCCGCGTCGACTGAAGAATCCAATTGACGTGCACGGGTCATTGCGTTGCTTGCCTATAAGTGGCCGGCGATTGCGCAGATCGTATCGGCGTAGTTCGGGACTATTCGCGGCGCTCGGCAACGCTGTCGGACGTCGGTTTATTGATTTTTCTTCCTCACTGCCACGTTGCAGCGTTTCTTCTTTTTTCAGAAGCTATTTTCATACTTTTGGAATGTTGCGAGCGTCGTTTCGCGTTAACTTAGCTTACCCCTTTCTTCTATTTTAAGAGCTTCTCTGATTGACGGGGTTGAGATTAAATCATCTCCTGATGATGCTAACATGGTTAGCAAAACGTGCGTCGAGCAGTTCAAAAAAGTGATTTGGTGTTTAGTGGTAAATCTCTTCAAGTTTAGTATTTCACACCAAAGGTTCCAATAGAAGAATTTATAGAGGATACACACGTACTAGCAAGACATTGCAAGTACTAGCAAGACATTGTCTCACTTATCCAAGTATTCTCATAGACGGGCTCTGGACCTAATTTCGACGAACGAGGACTTTCCATCACACGTGGGGAAACTCTCCGAACACTGCTTGAAGAATACATATTTTTCCTTCAACCAGGAGATCTACAGACAGACCGACGATTCCCCAATGGGATCATCTCTATCATCCGTTATAGCCAACCTGTTCATGACAGATTTCGAAACAAAGGCATTGGCCAGCGCTCTTTTAAATTCTAAACGTTAGAAACGTTACGTAGATGATATCATTATAATATGGCCGCACGGAAACAAACTTCTAAACAACTTCCTAACCAAATTAAACGAAATCCACATCCACCCCAGAATACAGTTCACCCTGGAAGTTGAACAGGATAGGAAACAGACTTTTTCGGATCTCCTCATCACCAGACAACTTTCTGGAACACTCGAATACACAGTGTATAGAAAACTAACTCACACCGATCGACACCTTAACACTAAATTCCACCATCATCCTTCTCATATCCAAGCAGTAGCGAACACCTTGATTTTCAGATCCTTCCGACTACAGATACACGAAGCGAGGAACTACCAAACATTTCCACAGCCCTTAGACAAAATGGATATTCAGAAGATTGTGTCAGGAAGGCCATTCACCGTCAGGAAACCCAAACAAGAAGAACAATAGAAAATCATGAACCAAATGCACTAAAGGTCTTGCTACTATACGTAAAAGGAATCACTGATATTATAGACAGACTACTAAGGAAACATAAGATCAGAACAGCCAATAAGCCGCACAAAACTGTCGCAAACATCCTAAAAAACCCAAAGATAAGTTAGACTGAACAATCATGGGGTATATAGCATATCATGTTCCGACTGCAACAGAACATACATAGGATAAATAAACAGATGAATCCCGGCCAGAATACAAGAACATAAAAACAACGTAAAAAACAAACAAACCACCAGCACCATCTACAAACAGAACATAAAATCAATTTTGAAGGAGCCAAAGAAATAGCGAATATTGAAAACAACAAGGGATGAGTTAAATACGCGAAACGACGCTCGCAACATTCCAAAAGTATGGAAATCTCTTGTGAAAATAGAACGCGGCAACGCGCCAACGTGGCGGCGAGAAAGAAAAATTAATAAACGGACGCCCGACAGCGTTGTCGAGCGCCGCGAATGATCCCGAACTACCCTGATACAATTTGCGCAACCTCCAGCCGACTATATGACCGAGCATAACGACCCGACCCGTCATCATTATCAGCATCATCAGCCCCTCTGGTCCAATATACTTAACGATGTCATCAATCCATCGTGCTTTCCTTTCTCTTCGCGGCGTTTGCAATCAAGCGGTATCCACTCCAGGATTCCTTTGTGGTTTTGGAACAGAGCGGAAGTGGTTTGTTTGTTTTTTACGTGGTTTTTATGTTCTTGTATTCTGGCCAAGATTCGTCTGTTTGTTTTTAATATAGTGATAATAGTATTGGTACTTGATATAGTGACATCACTATATTACCGGCGGACAAAGGATATATATATATATATATATATATATATATATATATATATATATATATATATATATATATATATATATACTTATTTATTTATTTAGGATTTTTTTTTTGGAATCAAGGAAATAACTAAAATTCTACAAGAAGTTTGGCGAACCGAACGGATTCCGAAAGATTGGAAAGATGCTCTAATCCATCCACTACACAAGAAAGGAGATAGAACACATGTTAACAACTCCAGAGGGATATCTCTTCTCCCAGTTTGTTACAAGATTCTATCTCAATGTCTACTAGACAGAGCACAGGGACAGTTAGAACCTAAAATTGGTGAATATCAAGCAGGTTTTGGACTGAACAGATCCTAAATCTAAAGATGATCCTAAGACATCAAAAACTGTACAATAAAAATCTCGTCTGTACATTTGTAGATTTCAAAAAAGCATATGATTTTATTGACCGCGAATCTTTATTTCAAATCTTGAAAGAACAAGGTCTGAAATCAAAAGGTCAAATTCTGAAAACGCTGGTAATTATTAAAGCAACATTAACTAACACAAGGTCAAAAGTTAATTTCTTAGGTGACATTTTAGAGCCATTCGAAATTTAAACTGGAGTGGCGCGAAAAAAAGTCGGCCCTGAATATTGCCCAGCCTGTTAAACTGGTGAGAACCAACATCAAAATAGTTTGTCTGGCGTTTGCTGATGATCTACCAATTTTGGCTCAGGATTTATTAACGGCGCAAATACAAATTGAAATCCTAAAAAAAATCAGCAGGAAAGGTAGGACTCCAAATTTCCTTTGAAAAGACACAATACATGACCTGCAACAGACTAAGAACATCACTTCTAAAAACAAAATATTGAAGCATCAGACGAGTCGCTCAATTCAAATATTTGGAGGAAAAAATCATGGAAAATGGGTTGAAAAAAGCGGCCAATAAGGGTAGATGTCAAAAAATGGAAACGGCATTGAGACTTACACAAAATATTGACAACAAAAAATGCATATCTAAAAACACAAAACTGAGATATTACAACACAGTTATTAAGCCAGAATGTCTATATGGGGTAGAAATTCGCTCATTTTAAATAGAAAGAGAGACATGAATGACATTGAAAAGATGATAAGAAAAATCATAAGAAAAATCTTAGGCCCCAAACAAATAAATAGCACAACATACCGACTTCGAGAAAACCAAGAAATCAAACAATACACAGATATACATAGCGATATGAGAAAAAGAAAATTTAAGTTTTACAAACACATAAAACGGATTAATCCGAGTAGGCTAACTAGACAGATAGTCGAATTTTATGAAAATAGGAGTAGAGCTAAAGTAGAAATAATTAAATGGATTACTGCAATTAAAGAGGACCTAAGAGCAGCAAATATTACACAAAGTGAAATTCAGGATAGAGGCTATTTCAGACACAAGGTTAACGTTTGGAAGGTTGGCCAGAGAGAAAAATGTAAGATGACTGGAACAATTTGATCTGACGAAAGGAAAAAAGCTCATAGCGAAATAATGAAATTAGTATGGGCGCAAAGGAAGGCTAACAACAACAAATGCCTCTAATTGTACTTCGCGTGGTCCACCAGGGCCCATACGTGTATAATAATAATAATATATTTATTTATGTTCCGTAGTTAAAATTTGTAAAGGGAAAATTGTATAAGACAAAACATATAAAGCAAGCAGGTGTATAAAACCATAAGTGGAAAACTTATTTTAATTACTCAACGATGGTACATACTTTTAATAAAGAAAAGATACAGTTACTATTATGTATCGCTATATATATAATAATCGCATGAGGATATTTTCTATATTTTTTCTTATAAATGTCTACGGTCTCTTCTAAAATTTAGTAAATTAACATTTGTAGGTAACAATACCATTTCGCGCGAAATAAGTAGTTTGCATAGTTACTGTATTAATATATAAATGTTAAAATAAAATTACCAAACTAGGGATTGCCTTTAATAAGCGAAACCGTGAGTGAAATATGTAATTATATATATTTAGGTGCTGCGGTCCAGCGGTCTATGAGACCGCTTGACACTTCGATTTTTTGTCTTTCTCCATTTCTAATAACTCTAGCGCTATAAGCGCCTGTGTACCTTCCTATAAATCAGTTATACCTGCGCTATTAAGGGGACTGAACAGTAACATCAATTATACATCTATTATTTAATTTCAAACTTTGCAAGCGGTTTCTAAGACCTCACCACATTAACTATGTAACAAAATTATTTCATTACTTAAGTTAATAATTAATAATTTAGCTATAAAATCGCCGAAATCAGTATGCCCAAATGATCCAGATTTTGAAGAAAATTTGGAAAGTGGTACAACAAAATTAATACTGATCTAAGTTACTGAGAAGAAGAATTTGATGATGATACGGAGTTTAGCGACCATTTCTCCGAATCAGAAGAAGATGCAAGCAGAAGAGGCAATGAAAATAAAGGAACAGAGGAAGGTGAGCAGAATTATTACTACGGTAAAAATAGGTTCAAATGGTCAAATGTAGAACTTACTAGAAATGTCAGAACAACGAAATATAATTTTGTAATTCGTCTACCTACTGCACGTGCTGCTCAATGTTTTCTCCTAATATGGTTAATTTAATTTTAAATCATACTAACGGAAAATTAGCCAAGTTTCGAAATCGTTATAAAAGTAGTCATTCCTATATTGTTGCTGATTTGGATGAAATTGAACTTCGAGCATTTATCGGTTTGTTATTATTTACGGCTCGATTTTAATTAAACTAAGATGATTTGAGATCAATATTTGTGACAATGGAAAGGCCGGGATATATGTCCGAAGAACGATTTTCAATATTATTCTAGCAGCCCTAAGATTTGATGATTTCAAAAATCGAGCAGATAATGTAAAAAAAATGATTAATCACTATATATGAACTTTTTAATGTGTTTAGTGAAAACCGTCAGAGCTCTTATTCACTGGGCACATCTACCTGTATAATCAAATGCTAATAATATTTAGGGGTAAATATCGGTTCAAAATGTATATACCTAATAGATCGGTAAAATGTGAATTAAAGTTGCGGTGTTTGACAGATGCAAAAGAGTTATCTTTATAATGCATACATCTATTCTGGAAAGGATTCTGATGGTATTGGGCTGACACATAAAGAAAAGCAATTGGGGATTCAGTCGGTTTTAAGGAAATGAAAGGTTTTAGGGTTAGAAGCGCATCAGCATCTAAGGATATTTAGCGACTGGACCTACAGCTTAACGTGGGTTCCGAACCACGGTCATCAACTACCTAATCATCTACATTTTCGTACGTTCCTAAAAAAATAAAATCGTACTATTGACTTCATCCATGCTTCATTGTAAATCCAATGATGATAAGATCAACAAACCAGAAATAATGTCCTATTATAATTCTACTAAACGCGGCGTTGTCAGTATGGACGAAAAATGTAGTAATTTACTTATAGTAGACGTACCAGACGATGAGTTTTAGATTTTTTTTTCAAACTAATAGACATCTCTACTGCTAATTCTTTTATTATTTATCAATCTTCTAATAAGATAGATGGCTCCGATATTTCCAGATTCAATTTTATTGACTCTGTTGCATTTGAACTGGTGAAGCCAGTGGTGACCAAACAGCTTGAAAAGCATAGAATTAATAAGTAGGATCGTCTTTTAGTTCACAGAATTTTAAACCATCCTGATATATTTTCTAAAGAGGAACCAGTAATCCCCAAGAAAGCGAACCACATGTAGACTCTGCCCTCCTAAACTAAACTGCGTAAAACGTTAAAAAAAACGTACGTAAAAAACGCGTTACGTAAAAACTGCGTAAAAAAGAGAAAAACTGCGTACATGTGCGTGTCATGCAAAATACCAATATGCTTGGAAAATGCAAATAAAGTATGTGAAAACTGCACTTAAATCAATATATATCAATCAACTGCAGATTTCAATATAATTGTATTTTATTTTATTAAAATATACTATTTCTTTAGATATATCATTTTTTAGTTTATTTATATAAATTTCATTTGATTTGTAAAATATATTTTTTTTATTTCGGCGTTAATAAATATCCTGTTATATTTTGGCGTTTTTTTCGACCTTTCCTTTTAAAATGTAATATATGTAAAAATAAGCTGTTTTTGATTTTTTTTTCAAATAGGTAAACGTTTATATTAATAAACGTCGAAAAAAAAACGTATTTGAAAAAAACTGGTATAACACCAGGGTCGTATCAAAATGTTTTTTTTAATAGTATTTAATTTATTCTTTAAAAAAATATTTAATTTACAGAGGTCCCAGAGATCGCACCACGTACTTTATGAAACGGTTATTGCACTACAGTACTTAAGGCTTAAACGAGGTAACATATTAAGCACGTACTTAAATGATCTAGAATGGTTCTGAAAATTCGGACGATAGATCAGTTTATATGGTATGTGCTTTAATGGAGATGGCCATATATAATCGAATAAATATATGCTAGTAAGTAATAGTTAGTAAATGAGCGGCTACCAAAATTCATTGAAATACATTAGTAATTAAAGCAAAAATTGCGGAAATATGTCAAATCATATTTATCTAAAACGAATTAAGAATATTTTAAAGATAATTTCGGCTTGGTGTCAACAAAATAGTAATTAAACTGACCTGAAATAACTTTCACTCTCTGTAAAAAGGAACAGCCAGACAAAACAGAAATTTGCAGGCTTAGTTTCAATTAATCATCTTCTGGGCGGTTAAAAGAGAAACATTAGAATTTCCGTAAACAATCAACGATTCTAATCGACGAACCTTTTAACAATGATCAGATAGCACCGGGTCTCCTTCGCGGACGTTTGCGATCAAGCGATCCACTCCAGGATTGCCTTGGTCCATCTGTCGTCCCATCCATGCGCATCTTTCCATTCCCCTCTGTGCTACCCGAAGTTTTTGAATTTATTGCGATGTGAATGTCCAGGTTTCACTTCCGTATGTCATAACGGGTACAACGCACTGATCGAAGGCTTTTATTTTCAGGCAAAGTGGGAGGCTGCTCTTAAATACTATGTTGAGCCTGCCAAATGCCTGGCAGAAATTTAACACGTCGTTCCAGCTCCCGGGCGGTATTCCCATCCATTGATATCATCTGCCCAAGATATATAAAGTTGTCCACATTCTCCAAATCCTTTCCTAAACCTGAAACATAACCTGACTCTTTTTCAGGCTTATTTTCAAGCCAAATGGTTCACCGGTCCCTTGCAGTTCTTGTATGTGTCTTGGCAGCTCATCTGAGTCTTGTGAAAGGAGAACGATACCATCTGCAAATCTAAGATGGTTTAAGTTTGCACCATTGACCTTTATACTATCCTGTTCCCAATTCAGTGTACAGAATACTTGTTCAAGGCCAGCTGAGAAAAGAATAGGCGATATAGCGTCACTCTGTCGGTACACCTTGTTCTACATTAATTCCCACTGCAAGATCATCAAGGTGAATTGTGGCTGTAGCTCCATCATAACTACCTAAATCATGGCTGCCCAAACGACTACCTCTATTTCTCATTACCCGCCGTTTCTTTATTAAATCAATGGTCTTACTGCAGATTTTTGTCTGTTTGAGAGTCATTTTTTTCTGGTGCTATTGAAGCAGCTATTTGAAGCATATTGTTGGCGATTTCTTCATATTGTACTGATATTTCCACTTTCTCCGGATCTTGAAACACGGTAAACTGGTTTGACAAAGCAATCTCAAAATTGCTTCCTCTCTCCAGCAGTTTCCCAGTATCCACTTTGCCCTTTTGTGACCTTACCATTCTTTCGGGTTCTCTTCGACAGTTAATCCTAACTTTGCTCGTACCTTTCGGTGGTCACTTCCAACATTAGAATTGTTAAGGACAGTACAATTGGTAAATATTGTTTTATCGTTGGTCATGATGTAGTCAATTTCACTTGTGAGCCCAGATGAACTTTTCCATTTTCTCTTGATATTTTTCTGATAGAACGAATTCATAATATATAGTTCTTGCCCTTCGGCAAAATCAACCAATCTGTCACCTCTATTGTCTCGCTCACCAGTTCCATATGGGCCAGTTGCATTTTCGTCAGTTCTTGTTGTTCCAATTTTGGCATTAAAATCACCCATCAGTATTTTTGTACCTACATTTCTCCTTGTATAAAAGCTGGGCCAATTCATCATAAAATTCCTCCATCTTTCCAATTCCAAAATTCCTCTCTTGAGGAATTTTTATGATCCGGGCGTTCAGCTTGAGCTCAGGCGATGACGCCTTAAGGCCAAAAACTGGTCCTGGAAGACGCTTGCTGGCGCTTTGGATGCCGGATGAGGGAACGACAAAGCACCAACGTGGAGCGCGAGTATATTTTCGTTGTTTTTAATATCTTTCTCCACTTGAGTCCACTTCATTTATTTTTTGAACACACACACACACGCTTCTACACACACACATATATATATATATATATATATATATATATATATATATATATATATATATATATATATATATATATATATATATATATATATATATATATATATATATATATATATATATATATATGTTATGTAAGTTCTTAAACTGGGGTTCTTAAACTTCTCCCAGTTCTTAAACTGGGTCTACACCAATAAAACTATGCGTGTGTGTTGAATTTATTGGAACAATTTTTTTATTTATCGGGTGGACAACAGAAGGTTCGTGTGCCTGCTGTACGGCGACAATACTTGTGTGTGACTTTGTGTGTCAAAGCGTCTACATGGCTACGCAGGCACACCACGTATAACACATACAGCCCGCACAACGCAAATTTGTATTGATGTGAGCGCAACTTTGTCCTATTCCATGACATGGGAATAATTCACGGATTGGGTTTCGAATTAATTGACAACCCACTGTAGAGAACAGAGATTTTAATCGATTGAGAAAGCCATCATATTCGTAAACGACTATTTTCAGAACCATATGTCAACTACTGTTTCGATGGATTAAAGAGGTGGGAGTATTGCTGGAAAAAGTGTATAGGATTACAAGGAAATTATGTTGAGAAATAAAACTCAATTTGACAAAAAAAATCTTTTCAGGCAACCATCGTATATAATTATATATCTTGTTTTGTGTTTATCGTGTGTGTTGTAGTCTTTATTTAGCTCCAACTCTCCCTGCATTGCAGTCCATAAAACAGAACAATGCAGTCATTTTGATGGGTTGTAAAAAACTGAAATTTTAGTTTCCCTGAAATAACCATCACTTTTTTTATGCAATTTGATCAACGTCAATAGAACTCACTTCAGACCACCTTAACGATACTTTAATGCTTCTCTCAGCGTCTCTCGGTTAAATTACAAATTACATCTTCGACCCGCCGGTATAGCAAAGGGAGCTCGTAACCGAGACACTCACTGAATTTCAAATAATCTGCCTTCTCTTATGTTTGTTTTCCGTCTAACGCTCAAAGATTTATAGGGAATGGGTCAGAAATGTTTTATCCTGATATGTCAATTGCACTGACCGGAATTTTGTTGTAGAATTATGAAGAACTTTTATTTCAGTAAAGCATTTTTCTTTCAGATCTGATTTATTGTTTTTTTTTGTATTGGTTTTTTACAGTTTTTTACAATTTAGTGATATAATATATATATATATATATATATATATATATATATATATATATATATATATATATATATATATATATATATCATGTTAAATCAGATTAAATATTTATAATTTTTATTTTTATCTTGTATAATCTTTTGCCAATTTTATTATGACCATGTTCGTCTAAAGTATATTAAAATGAAACTATTCCGAGTATTTTTAACGCCTTTATTGGTGAGAGATTTCCTGTTTAGAAAAATCCGCAATACGTTCTAGTGATACTTATTCCAATCCGAGGTTCACGATATTGATATTATATATCTGAGGAATGCTTTCATAATAAGCAAACATTTTCCTCTTCTATCTCAACTCGCGAAAAGTGGTTTTTAATATACCAGTGTCGTAAATACAGTACAGTCGTACATACAATAATAATACAGTGTCGTAAAATTTGAATATCTGACCGACTAGCTCAATGCATCATTTAACTGAATAAAAAGTTCCTTCAAATCGTCCAAGCTTATGCACCAACTATAACCTATGGAGATGAAGAAATTGAGATATTTTATGATGATGTTGCCCAGCTTTTAGAAAACGAGAAGTGTAGGTACAAAATTCCGATGGGTAAGTTTAATGCTAGATTTGATAAAACAAGAACCGGTGAAAATGCAACTGGCCCATATGGCAGTGGTGAGCGGAACAATAAAGGTGACAGATTGGTTGATTTTGTGGAAAGACAATAATTGTATATTACGAACTCGGTTTATAAGAAAAAATCAGCAGGAAATGAACATGGAAAAGTCCAACTGGTCTCATAAGTGAAATTGAGTACATCATGTCAAACGATAAAAAAAAATTGTAAATGTACTGTCCTTAACCGTTTTAATGTCGAAAATGACCATAAAACGGTAGGAGCAAAGGTTAAGATAAATTGTCGAAGAGAACGTACAAGAACAAAGGCGACGGAAGAGTAAATGCCAGATATCCTGTTGAATGGAGTGACAAATGCTATTGCAGCGATGAATAATAGAAAGACTCCAGGAAAGAATAGTGTAACAATTGAGATGTTGAAAGCTGGCGGTCGAACTTTATATAAAATACTGGCAAAATTGTACTCAAAATGCTTCAGGGGACAAAAAATACCCAACCTATGGAAATGTGCTGAAGTGATTCTTCTTCATAAAAAATACGAACACAGGAGGATTTAAAAAACTACCGCCTAATAAGTATCTTGTCAGCATTGTACAAGGTTTTCACCAAAATAATATCTAAAGGAATATTGAGAACATTGAATGACGCACAACTAACAGAGCCGGCAGGATTCAGTATATATTGGTTATCCAACAGGCCAAAAAAAAGCACAATCTACTATCATTAGATTGTTTTTCTTTTGATTGATTTTTATACCAAATTTGTATGCTGCCTGCACTAGTCTTTTTATCACATCTTTCAATGATAGAATAGACAGAAAAGCAAACTAATGATAGTAGAAGGTATACAAGAAAAGGTCTCGAAAGTAGAACTGGATACAGATCTAGAAAGAATGACTTTTGAAAGCGTGAAAGAATTTGTATACTAAGGCGTAAGGATAACAAACAAGTGTGGAGAAGAGGAGGAGATAGACCTGAGATAGATGAAAGCCTACATATGTGGAGGAGCCTTGAACCATGTAATAAGATCGAAATTCATATCCAGAAATACCAAATTAAGATTGTAGGAGAGTGTATTGAGACCAACTGCATTGAATAGATGTGAAATATGGATACTAAACAAAAAAGAAGATAAACTGTTAAGATGGGAACGTAGAATAATCAGAAGGATAACTGGAGGAGAGAAGGTGTTCGGAAAGGTTTCCGCGGTCGATAATATTAGAATTACTAGGTTCTCGGGTAGAACTACATTTTAGATTTGTAAAATCTCAACGTTTCGGCTTCCACTTTGAAACCATTTTCAAGAGAATCTAGTTCATTTACTCCGATGCCTCAATCTGCCTACTCCCCAGAGTTCACAACCAGAAAAGAACGTTGATGGCGCGACCTCTGTATCAATAGGTGAGGTTGTGGGTGGGGTGCTCGGTTGAGGGGTGGGGGTGCGACAGGAGGTGGACGTTTGACTGGAAGGGTTTCGGAAGTATTTGGAAATCTATGACCGTCGTCCCTCTCGTTTAAGTAGTCTGGACGTTTTTCGATCGCAATTGCTTCACGAATTATGCAGAGTTTGTAGACTACGGCCTCAGAGTAAATCAACTAGATTCTCTAGAGAATGACTTCAAAGTGGAAACCGAAACGTCGAGATTATACAAATCTAAAACGCGGTTCTACCCGTCCTACCCGTTCTAGTTATATATATATATATATATATATATATATATATATATATATATATATATATATATATATATATATATATATACACAACAACCTGCGTCTCCGCCTAAATTAACATTTTCCACATGTGTGTGTGTTCCACATGAGATTGTGGAACCCAACGGTTGGGTGTGTGATCACACTCAGCTACTGCTGTCTCATTGGACTCAGTCCAAGAAAATTTAACACGTCATATATGCGCCATCCGACGGGAGGTCGGCGAAAACATGGATTGTTGGCTGTAGATATGGTCTCCCTATTCTTGATGGTATGCCATATGTCGGCGCCCTGAAGAGTCTGAACCTCGGGAGAAGAAACATATGTCATTCAGTTGAAGGGATAGGTGGGGATCTTTCCCGGTCAAGCAAGCAACAAAAGTATATATTTATATCTTTCCCTTCTATGAAATTAGCCTTTATGTAATTCATTTTATACATATAGGAGAGAAATGCCTCTATAGTTATGGCAATTACTTTTATAACCTTTCTTTTATAGTACTGCTTGGACCCATTCCGTTCCATATTTTTCTGTATTCGGTTATCCTCAGAATGGTTATCATAATTTACTCCATATTTAATTGACTCTTTTGTTATTCCCCTATTTCTCGGACTTTTAATTTTTTTTTAAATTCTTCATTGTTATCTCTCTTTTTATGCTGCTTGGAGATGATACATGCCTTTCCAATTGATCAATAATATTACGCTGCCCTTCGACTCACTTTCATATGTTTAACTCCTTTTCTTCACCGACCAGTAACTTCTCATTGTTATTTGTGTAACATACCACAAGTATGGCCAATTTTTATTCTATTACTAAGAAATTTTTCATTATGCATCCTTTTTATTTCTATAATAGCTTGCTTGTTCTTCATATATTTTTCTTATATCCTGTTTTTTCCTTTAACATACCTAACCTCATTCCGTTTCTTTCAAATTCGTTTTTATATTTTTTATCAAACCTAGTCCTTCTCTTTAGCTTTATTTCCATCCAACAATTTGTTATAACCACATTTTGCAGTTTGTTCTGTTGCCATTTTTAACTCCCCAATTTTTACTACTGTGGTCTAATTGGTTTCTTTCCTCTTCCACTCTTCTTTATTTAATATCTATTTGTTGTAGTTTTTCTTTTGCCAATAAATTTTATATGTTTGTATCCGGCCCCCGGTTTAATTTTATCCTTTTTAATGTTTTCACTTCTGAGTTTTTAATTAAATTATTGTGGATGATTTTCAGCTTCCTCATTTGGCGATTTCCAGCTACTCTTAAAAATGTATTTTCTTTTAAACGATGCATTTATAGCCACATTTTTTCTTTAACCAAATCTATTTAAAATAAAATGCATTCTTTAGATATATCGGGATTACTTTTGGGTCCATAGTTGGTATATAGGCTTTCATTCTTATTGTAACATTTACATTACCAAGAATAATATTTTTGTTGTATTTTACTAGGCTAATTGAAAAGTTCACGGAGCGGAAATGATCAAACAAGTTTATAGTGGAAAAAATAACTTTATTCTTCTGTGTTCCCTTTAAGCTCAATACATTTTTCCAGCGGTTCTCCAATTCATTTATTCCATCTCTCAAGTAATTTTCTTGAAGTCCTTAAAAATACTCATCTACGGCTGCTGTAACTTCTTCATTTGATAAAAAACGCTTGCCACGTAGGATTTTTTTGAGGTTTGGGAACAGATGAAAGTCAGAGGACGCCAGATCTGGGGAATATGGTAGATGTTCTAACAATTCGTAGTGTAACTCCTTCAATTTGGCCATTGCAAGAACACCTCTGTGAGCTGGTACATTTTCTTGATGAAAAATTACTTTTGGTGGAATTTGACTACTTTTTCTGCTTCAGAGCCGAAAACTGGACTCAATCTACTCGCGAGCTTGTTATCTCATTTCAGGATTATAGTGGTAAACCCAAGTCTCGTCTATAGTTACAAAACGACGTTTAAAATATATTTTATTCCTTCAAAAAAGATCCACCCGTTCATTTGATATGTCCATGCCCTTAGCTGTTTTACTCAAAGTGGATAATCTGTCATCCATAACCATGTCATGTATAGAAATAATTATTTGTTCAATAGTTGCACTTATTGGACGTCCAGAACGAGGATTATAATCCAGGCATGTACGACCACGTTGAAACTCAACTGCCCACTTACAAACCATTGTTTTTGAAGGAGCAGACCTCCCTAATATAGTTACTGTTTCACTATGAATCTCCATGGCCTTTAAATCTTTTTTACAAAGAACTTTCACTGCACGGTTTTCAATATTTTCCATAACACTGATACGTTTACTTTCAGCTACCGTTTTTGTTGAATGAATTAACAGATTGACTCGAAGCCTCACATATGTTCATATGATGGGCGAAATATCAAAATGTAGTAGATTATATAGTTCTTTTACTGCTGTATAGGTGTCGTTCCGCGAACTTTTCTATTAGCCTAGTATAACATTATATTCTTCCATTAGTCATATAATTTTTCCTTGTTGTTCATACGCTTTAAAAATCGCAAGTAGGATAAATTCATAAGTGAAACATTTTAATATTTTCCCCTTGTCAGTAATCACAATCTGTTCAATATCGCTTCGTTTACTATCACAGATTTGACTCTATTATTTGTTATAAACTGTGTGCAGTAATCTATTCTTATCTCCAATATTAAAAAAACATACACTGGTTAATCGACGTTAAAATGTCTTCCAGTTATTTTGTTGTCTGAAGTGCAAACATATCAAACTTCAAGCTTTTTATTTGATCTAAAATATGTTATGAATTTTAAGTCTTCAAATGTTCCCCTTCCCACTTCCCATCTTCCTACTTTGAAATACTTATCAGTATTACATTTAACATAAGTTTTCTTTCGTTTATTAATAGTTATTGCCAAGTTCGACATCTTATTTTCGACCTGGCCTCTCCTTTATTTAGTTTTTTACTGAGTCAGCCTTTGTTATTTTCTTTAAATTTTTCTCCGATAACTTTTATTTGTCTTTTATCTCCTTTAATAGAACTAATATTTTAGAATATATTTTCTAATAAGCGGAATTAATTAAAAATGATGCCTCTATATGTATTTATATAAAATTAAAACGATTCAGATGGCAACTTTCTTGGGATTTGTACGGATAGAATTTGTTGGCGGACAATTTGCCTTATCATTCATGAATATAAAGAAGCGTGAAAAGGAAAGGCCAATAACGATCTATTCAGTTAACAAGCTAGCCTACGTCAGTGGAATTTGCCCCCTTTCCGGCTAATGTCAAACTGTTTGAATTGGCTTAGTTCGAGGAAACAAACTAACGCGAGGTTTTAGTGTCGGATTCTACTATTTGTAGCATTATGTAATATACAGTTGAGAAAGGTTTGTCATCTGGAATGAAATCCTTAGAATTTACCAAATATTTATTTCTAATATAAGGGTCATCAGCTAAAATGTTGACCTATAAAAAAATTATTTTCTAGAAAAATATTTTTGGCATATATTTGGTTGTGATAAACGAAACTACAAATCACTTTTTTTTTAATCAGAAGATGATGCAATCTAGAGTAAATCTGATTAAATGATGATATTAACATAGTTGGCGCAACTCGGGCCGAGAAGTTTAAGAACGTGATTTGGTGTTTAGTGGAACACTTTTGAGTTTAGTATTTCACGCCAAAGGTTCCAATAGAAGAATTGATTTAGTTTATGTAGTTTTTGCTTGAAAATTTCATTTATACTAGTATTTAAATAATGTAATATATCAATTAAAATACTTTTAGTTGTTTTCAATGAGTTGTTCTATCATGCTGTTTAAAGTTGAGTGAAATAGTTACTGATCATTAGATAAAAATTCATTCAATCGTCCATTAACAAATTTCTTGTAATAAGGCAAATGAAAAGAACAGTAATTCGCTAGAACATTGATGTCCTTTTTGCATCAAAGCATTGTTCAATTTAGGAAGTGGTTACTTGTAGCGGTTGAAAATTGTAGCCGTGTATAAAGGTATACATATCGATTAGGGTTATGGAAATATTTATGATGTAAAACTGAAGGAAAGGAAGAAGTAGCAAAACACCAACACTAAGTGCATTTTAGGATAATTTGTCAGTCACTTTTCTTCTCTTTGTATCATAGGAGTAACTTTTAACTATTTTGATAGCTCTTTCAGTGTTTGAGCTGAATATTCATAAAATAATGTTTATAATATGACATCCATGTTCATTCAAATTTGTTTTATGCTTTCTACATATTATTACAAAATTGAAAATTGTCTAAATTATTCATTCTCATAAAGCTTACTTGATATAAACTTACTAAAGTCTATGGAATGAAGCAGTATTTTAAATCCAAATAATGGAGAAGCTCGTATGGAATATACTACTTCTTGAGTCTTTCTTTACTAAATTATAATTAGATCATTTTTCATGCCTAAAAAGAAGTTTTTATTTGAAATTTACCGACCAGAATCAACAGTACGAATTTATATATATATATATATATATATATATATATATATATATATATATATATATATATATATATATATATATATATATATATATATATATATATATATATATTTATATATATATATATATATATATATATATATGTCGGATGGCGTATATATGCAGTATTACTTTCTTTGTTTTGTTTATTTTGAAAAAGAAATATATAGGAAATGATTTATATAAAAAGACTAATAATACCATTAATTTCAGAAATTTTCCGATCAAAACTGATTTTCAAGAACGAAACCAATTACGGGAACACAGCAATTAGACAAAATGAATATAGAATATGTAAAATATTTAAACGTCAAAGAAAAACAAAATAAATTATTTCTTGAATTAGTATGAAGAAAATTGATAGTTAATTGTATAAATCGTAAAATCCTAATCGTTAATTATAAGTTTAGACTATAAGTTAAGAATAAAATACCGCAGAATCATTGACTGAAATTAATTGTACTGTATAAACAAAGTTTTATAAAAAAATAGAGAAAAAATAGAATAAAAGTAAAATAGAGAAAGTAAAAAAGTTTGAAAATTTTTAAAAAATTCAATTAAATAAAAAAGGAAAAGTCGTTCCATTCCCCTATGTACAAGAATATTTACAGAAAAAATCAAAATTTTTTTGAGGCGGAAAAGAAATTAAAAATGCTTGAATTCGAAAAAATTACGTTTTTTTTTAACTGAAAAATTTCATAGAACTTGATTTCTGAAATTGTGAAGTGTATTTAAAAAAAATTAAAAAAAAAGTCTCGATAGGTCAATTTTTGAAAAAGTTATGGGTATTTGAAGAAAACAGGGCAATTTTTATCAAAAACCAATTTTTTTTAGGTTGTTTAAAAAAATTTGAAAAAACTCTGAGAATAGTCTGGGGGTATATATATATATATATATATATATATATATATATATATATATATATATATATATATATATATATATATATATATATATATATATATATTATTATTATTATTATTCACGTATGGGCCCTGGTGGACCACGCGAAGTACCATTAGGGGCGTTTGTTGTTGTTAGCCTTCCTTTGCGCCCATACTAATTTCATTCTTTCCCTATGAGCTTTTTTCCTTTCGTCAGACCAAGTTGTTCCAGTCTTCCTACATTTTTCTCTCTGGCCAACCTTCCAAATGTCAACTTTGTGTCTGAAACAGCCTCTATCCTGAATTTCACTTTGTGTAATATTTGCTGATCTTAGCTCCTCTTTAATTGCAGCAATCCATTTAATTATTTCTACTTTAGCTCTACTCCTATTTTCATAAAATTCGACTATTTGTCCAGTTAGCCTACTCCAATTCATCCGTTTTATGTGTCCGTAAAACTTAAGTCTTCTTTTTCTTATATCGCTATGTACATCTGTGTATTGTTTGATTTTTTGGTTTTCTCGAAGTCGGTATGTTGTGCTATCTATTTGTTTGGGTTTTCTTTCCTTCTCCTCAATGTCCTCGATGTCTCTCTTGCTATTCAAAATGAGCGTTTCTGCCCCATATAGACATTCTGGCTTAATAACTGTGTTGTAATGTCTCAGTTTTGTGTTTTTAGAAAGGCATTTTTTGTTGTAAATATTTTGTGTAAGTCTCAATGCCGTTTCCATTTTTTGACATCTACCCTTATTTGCCGCTTTTTCCAACCCATTATCCATTATTATTTCAACCAAATATTTGAATTGAGGGACTCGTCTGATGTTACCATATTTTGTTTTTAGAAATGGTGTTCTTAGTCTGTTGCAGGTCATGTATTGTGTCTTTTCAAAGGAAATTTGGAGTCCTACCTTTTCTGCTGTTTCTTTTAGGATTTCAATCTGTTTCTGTGCCGTTAATACATCTTGAGCCAAAATTGCTAGATCATCAGCAAACGCCAGACAACCAATTTTGATGTTGGTTCTCCCCAGTTTAATGGGCTGGTCAATATTCAGACCCGACTTTCTTCACGCCATTCCTGTATTACTTTTTCTAGAACACAGTTAAATAAGAGTGGCGAGAGTCCATCCCCTTGTCTCTCTCCAGTTTTAATTTCGAAGGGCTCTGAGATGTCACCCATGAATTTAACTTTTGACCTTGTGTTAGTTAATGTTGCTTTAATAATTGCCAGCGTTTTCAGACCTAGTCCTTGTTAATAGAATCATATGCTTTTTTGAAATCCACAAATGTACAGGCGAGATTTTTATTGTACAGTTTTTGATGACATATGTCCGTGCTCTGTCTACTAGACATTGAAATAGAATCTTGTAACAAACTGGGAGAAGAGATATCCCTCTGGAGTTGTTAACATGCGTTCTATCTCCCTTCTTGTGTAGTGGATGGATTAGAGCATCTTTCCAATCTTCCGGAATCCGTTCGGTTCGCGAAACTTCTTGTAGAATTTTGGTTATTTCCTTGATTATACCTGGACCAGCGGATTTCAAAAGTTCAGCAGTGATTCCATTTTCACCAGAAGCTTTGTTATTTTTAAGCCGATTGATTTGCCTAATTATTTCATCTTCATTCGGCGGTAATGAATCTGGGTTTGTTTATTTAGGGTTTAGTGTTGGTAATTTGTTTAAGTTTAGTATTTGTTGAAAATATTTCGCAAGTTCTTTGCAATTGTCTTGGTTATTTAGAGCTAATTGTCCGTTTTCCTTTCGGAAGCAAAGACTTTGGAGTTGATAGCCTGTTAATTTAGTTTTAAATGTTTTGTAGAAGTTGCTATTTTTTTGAAAATCTATTTCTATTTCATTAAGTTGATTGTTATCATATTTTCTTCTAGTTTGTCTAATTAGCTTTGATGTTTCTTTTCTTACTTCTAAAAATGTATTATAATTTATTGCTGTTTTTTGACTGTTCCAATTTTTGAATGCTTTACTTCGGCTTATTACTGCTTACTCGCAAACTTCATCCCACCACGGATGTTTTCTACGTTTTTGTAAAGGGACCAACTTTAGGGCTGTTTTAATAAATTCTTGTTTTAATTCTTGCCAGTTCTGTGCTGGTTGTTTATCAAGCTCTTCTGTTAGGGCTGGTTTTATTTTCGTTGGGTCGAACTTTGGTATTAGCAGTCTCTTTTGAATAAGTTTTCGAGGTTTCAAGCTAAGTTTGATTCTAGTCAAGTAGTGATCCGTGTCTATGTTAGCTCCTTTCCTGACTTGAATATTCAAAATCTCTTTATAATTAGGGTGCGAAATGGCAACATTGTCAATTTGTAATTCACCCATGTACGTGTTTGGGCACCTCCTGGTCTTTTGTTTTGTTATTTTCTCTTGAAATGAGTTGACATTATTTTTAGATTAAACTGCGTACATAGTTCAACCAATCTTCTACCATTATGGTTAGTTTCATTTATGAGCGGGGAAAACTGCCGATTGTTTTCCTGTACTTTTTTCTTTCTTTGGTTGGGCGTTGAAATCACCCAATAGGATTTTTACATGGTTAGAGGGAATTTTAGAGATAGTCTTTTCCCGAATTTCTCAGGACTTTTTCAGGATTAGATTTATTTTCTTCGTTAACTGGGAGATGTGTATTGATTAATGTATAGTTTTGTTAGCAAAATTGAGGGATAGTGTCATAGGTCGGTATTTACTGGCTGGACATTAGTTATTGGAACTAAGAATGTTTCTTGAGATAGCGAAAGCAACATCGAGATGTGGTGCATGTTTGGGTATTCTTTTGTCAGTTTTACTTTTAAAAAGTCTGTATTTGCCGAATTCCAAGGTGTTATCATCTGTCAATCTGGTTTCTTGCAAAGCTAAAATTTGGATTTTTTTGCTGTTTTCAATGTTCGCCCCAATTCATGTTGCTTTCCTGGACGCAGGAGAGAATTGATATTACCGTTCCAAGAAAGTTTTGGTTTTCGGTTTCAGACGTTGGCCAGAGGTTTCCGACTCCCTTTGAAAGATTTTGTGTTTAAGCTCGGACGCCCCAGAATCCGAAAGTCCGGTTGTACCACAGAACTGGCAGAGGATTGTCTACCTCCTGGGGGTAATTTTGTAATTACTAGAACGCTTCATCTTGACCTTTGAATTAAAGGTTTAAACCATAACGGTTCAGAGGTTAAGATTGGAGGGGTTAGTTCCAGAATTTAAATATCTGCCGCACCACTGGTGAACAGACGCTAACCACTCAACCGCTTGATACAAGTCAGACGCTAAGTGGATTTAGTTTTTTTTTTTGCCTTGGTTCGCGGCTGTTCATTAATATCTAATGGCAATTCACTATCCACCACTCGTGACCCGTCCAATACCTTAGGCGAGGTTATACTGGCATATAAATATATATATATATATATATATATATATATATATATATATATATATTATATATATATATATATATATATATATTCTTGCATATCGGCAGAGCAGGAAATACGAAAGCCTTTCTAAATACGGGAAGTATATTACTTAATTTTTTCCGATTTTTTTTTCTAAAATAGTGCATTTAAAAACAAAAATGAAGAAAAAAAATCTCGATAGGTCAATTTTTTAACCAAAAAACGCAAAAGTTTCAGCGAAATCGAAAGGGGTCAGATTCAAAAATAGTTGATTTGGCATGGAATGGTATATATATATATATATATATATATATATATATATATATATATATATATATATACATATAACCTCCTCTTCTTGCATATCGACAGAGCAGGAAATACGGGAGGCCTTCCTAGATACGAAAAGTATGTTACTTCTTCCAGTGGTTGACCATTCACAACAACATCAGCCATCTCTGTATTCCTATTTGGACTAAATAAGTCCAGCACCGTTTGCAACGCCGACGCACTACGCGCAACAAGCACACAGTAATCCACATTATTTCAGCTCTACGATGCTAACCTCCTTTGTGTTTGATTTGGCTTCAAGTCATGTCAGGTTGAATAGACCTTGATTCATTCTATATGAAATCACAAATGAATGCGGTAATATACTTCTGACATGATGCAACATAGCGAAAACTAACACGGAGCGATCTCACAGCCATGTTTCCACTTTATTAAGCGAAGGGAAAAATAAGTAAGAGAAACTAACTTTTACTAACCTGACAATCCAGATGATTTTTTCCCAAATACGTTGAAATTCTTCCTCATCAATGTATCGTTAAAATACTAATAAATTACTATTTTAAACGTGTTAAAAAATTAATTCAAGAGGGTCCATATAAACGATTAAATAAGAATCCATTGTCAAAAAATTTTTATGAAGTCAGAGCAGTGTTATTCGAATAAATAGTACTTAAATAAGGAATAACGAATAAGAAATAATTTTCTTATTCGTTATTTGTTCACATTAGTTTATTGTTTATTCAAATCATCCGTTATTTGAATCATTCATTATAATGTTTCCACGTTAATAATTAACGTCATAATAATTGCTTGTCGAAACCTATTTGAAATAGATTTCTTACAAAATCATAAAAGATTTGCACTATATTAATGGATAAGGATGACTAATAATTCCAAATACTGCTTAG